>PVKH010018816.1:0-15021 GCA_004027955.1 Chaetophractus vellerosus | reverse complement strand
GTTCACGGCCGGCTTTCAGTTCGCGGGTGGCTGGCTGCGCTCCATCCGCGGGCGACCTGCCCTGCCCGTGGCGGCTCTTGCCCTGTCCGTGGCAGCTTCTTGCCCTGCCCACGGCGGCTTGCCATTCTCAAGGCAGTCTGCCCGCTAGGAGAGGTCCCCGGGAATCGAACCCAGGGCCTCCCATGTGGTATGCCAGTGCCCCATCCACTGGGCTATCGAGCCGGCCCCCCAGTTTTAGCATTTTTAACAGAATAGAGGCAAATATATGAAAAGACTGACCCATTATATAGAAAATGCCCTTTGGTAAAAGATCATATCTGCCCTTCTATTTGCAACTGTAAATAAATAAATAATGCCCATCACTTGTTCTTCTGTTTTCTCTTCCAGTCGTTGACCTCATGAACCACCTTGCCTTAATATAACAAGAGCACTGGATTGTTACATACTATATCAGTTCTTCAGTTTCTCATTGCAGACGATTGCTACACTAACTTTTTTTTAATAATAATTTTTTTAATTTTTAAAAAGATACCTGGATTGCATAAATGTTGCACAAAATGATAGGGATTCCCATATGCCCCACTCCCCATACCTCCCACACCCTCCCACATAAACATCCTTCATTAGTGTGGCTCATTCATTGCAATTGATAAACGCATCCTGGGGCTTTGCTAATAATCATGGATCATAATGGACATTGTAGTCTACATTTTCCCACACAGTTCTTTCTGCATGTTATGTCATGATATAAAATGGTCTATATTTATCGTTGCGGTGTCTTTCAGGACCATTCCCAAGTCCCAAAAAAGTCCCCGTATTACAACTGTTTTCCCCTCTCCCTGTCCCCAGAGCCTCCAGTGACCACTGCCTCCACATCAATGTTGTAATTTCTTCCATTGCTAGAATCACAATATGTCTATAGTAGAATACAAGTAAGTCCACTCTACACTTACCTTCATCACACATGCAAGTTACTCATCATCTATCCTATGCAGTCTAGGACTGCTTAGATGGTGATTTTTATCTTATTTATGACATAGAGTTTTACTATGGAAGAACACTGACGTAAACTCTCACAATACCCTGTAACTTCATTTATTTATTAAACATATTTCTTTAGTGGCTACTGTTTATAAGCCCTGGGAATACCAGCAGAAATATGATATAGCCACTGTGGTCTCTAATCACAAACCTGCTAGTGGTATGTACAAATATGGTGCTACCTTGAGGTTCTTTTTTATTATTTTATTATTTTTTATTATTTTAAACTTTATTTTTAGAGAAGTTTTAGTTTACAGAAAAGTTGCATCAAAAACATAGGGAATTCCCATAGACCCCACCCACTCCGCTCACATATTTTACACTATTAACAACATCTTTCATTAGTATGGTACATTTGTTACAACTGATGAACACATATTGAAGTATTGTTACTAACCATGGTCTATAATTTAGATTATGGTTTACACTTTGCATCATACAATTTTATAGGTTTTAACAAAATGTATAATGGCTTGTGTCTGTCATTTCAATATCATACACAACAATTCCAATGTCCCAAAAATGCCCCTTGTTACACTTATTCTTCCTTCCCCCTCCCCTCAGAACCCCTGGTGACCACTAACTTTATATCAACGTTATGAGTTCTTCCAGTCCTAGAATAATAAGTCTACTTTGGTCCACGGTTTCATTCCCCCCTTATGTTTGGTTTTATTCATTTTATTTTGCTTTGTTTTTTTAAATATATATATTTTTATTTTTTTACAGATACTTAGATTACATAAATATTACACAAAAAACATAGGGATTTCCATATGCCCTGTTCCTCACACCTCCCAAACCCTTCCACATAAATAACATCCTTCATTAGTGTGGCACATTCATCGCAATTGATAATGCATCCTGAGGCATTGCCATTGGGCATGGACCACAGTTCACATTGTAGTTTACACTCTCTCCCACATAATTCTGCAGGTTATGGGAAGATACATAATGGCCTATACCTGTCATTGCAATGTCATTCAGGACGATTCCCTAGTCCCCCAAAAAACCCTGTATTGTACCTGTTTTTCCCTCTCCCTTCCCCTAGAGGCTCCAGTGACCACTGCCTCCACATCAATGTTGTAATTTCTTCCATTGCTAGAATTACAATATATCTATAGAAGAATATCAGTAAGTCTACTCTAGTCCACAGTTCATTCCCCAGTCCTGAGGGTTCTGGGATGGTGATGTCCACTCCACCTCTAATGAGACGGGGCTACGATCCCATACAGCTGATGAATGGGACTCTCTTGCTTGCAGTTACAGACTCTCTTGTTTCCTTGGTATGATGGTTGACAATCCTCACCTCCTTGTTAGTTGTCCTGGGTGAGTCCAATGAACTAAAGAGTAGGTGTTGCAACTCCACTGAGGCTCAGGGCTCAGATGGCACATAGACAGCCCAAGGATTCAAGTCTCTTGGATGTACACCTACCAACTCCAGAACCAGGTATAGGTTCAAATAGAAGGGACAGATGAGCCATATGTCTAACTCTGTCACTCTCAGGAGCACAATCTCCTAAGTAGGGCCCCCTTATGTTTGTTCATTCCTCAATCTTGAGGATTTTGGAATGGTGATGTCCACTCTGCTTCTTAGTGAGAGGGAGCTTAGATCCCATGGGGCAGATGGGTGGAGCTGTCTTGCTTGCAGTTGTAGATACTCTCTGTTTTTTGAGATAGGCATTGTTCATCATCATCATTTTGTTAGTTGTCCTGTGTGAGTCTGATGAACTGGAGAGTAAGTGTTCACCACAACTCTCCTGAGATTCAGGGTTCAACCAGCATTCTTTTTTTATAACCGCTTTACAAATATTATACAATAAAAGGTAAAAATAATTCTCCCAGGCATTAGGAATAGTAAAACTATCTGGAGAAAGGAGTTGTTTCAAGGCAGTAAGACAGGAAAAATAAACAGAAATTGGCTAGATTGTTTGATCATCACTCATGTTTGTATCTTTTATCCCAACTCAGCATTCATTACTTCTGATTTTAGAAACATTCTACCAAATTTTCTTCGGAAATATCTCTATTCCCCATTGGATGCAGTCTCAATGGGACTATCAATCAAAGACTTTCCATACTTCCCCTGGTGAAAGGGTGGGTGCTTGGCCCAACCTAGGCCAATCATGCATACTTTTTGGAATTTTAACGGTATAAAAAGTAATTCAAGGTTTGAAGACAGTTAAATCTAATTCTTTTTTTTTTTTGCTCCACCTGCTATCCTTTGAAAGCTAATTCATCCTGCTGACAATACATTGTAAAAAAATGTTTATTAATTCCTGATATTTTGAAATCAGGAAATACTCTGGCTTTGATCCTTTGAGAAACTTGGTTCTTCAACTTCTCTGGACCATCCCATCCCATATTATACATATATAAAATTATCCAAAGATAGTTTCTGAGGACTGCAATCTTTTTATTCATTTGACTTATCATGCCTTTTATTCTTCTTTACATCATATTTTAAACTGGGGCAAAGGATGAACTCTATGAAATCTTCTCAACTCTGGTTTTTCCCAGCAGAGTTTATTACTCTTAAACTTTGATTTTGTGTCATTTTTAATATTCCTCTTTCCAGCTCTCATCACTTTTTAAATTTTTTATGTGACCCTTGCTAGATGGTTACTTCTTTACAGGTTAATTAAGGGGTCTTTATACTTTTTGTAACTTCTGTATGTCTTGTACAGCTGTGCTGTAATAAACACACAGAGAGATATGCTATGTCTTCTATTTTAAAGTGGAATGTGTGAATAGTCTATCTGCAGTGGCAGGTGGCTATTTTTCTAGACTGTTCCTTAAAACTTTCATTAGAAACTAATCTGAGGCAAACGTATTTTACTCTTTTCACCATTATAAACAACATTTAAGTTTGCATTTGCAAAATTGTGTAGGTTATTTGAATAAACACATTTAGGAAGTCTGAAAAATGTTAGCATTTGCTCCACAAAGAGTAGATGATGTTTAGAATATATTGTATCTATTGTAGTTAGCTATTTTTTTCCAGAGTTTTACAGATGTCAAAGAATAAAAGGTATGGACTTTCAGCTGGCCTCATTCTATCTTGTGATAGCTTATTTATAATTTATAATCTGCCTACTTATAAAATATGAATTTTGAGGTTCCTTAAAATCAAAACATATTGAATTGTACTGGATAAATATAGAAAAGAAAAATATATACAAAAATATATACAAAACAATTGTGCACATGTGCAGAATTCCCAAATAACACCCCTCTATCAACACACCACACCGTGGCAGAACATCTGCCACAGATCATGAGATAACCTCATCCGACCACTACCAGGTCCATAGTGTACACCTGGCACACATACTCCATGCTCCCCCATTATCAAAACAACACATCTTTGGCATAGATGCAAGAATATTACATTATTACTGTTAACCACAGTCCATGGGTCACTCCAGCAGGATTTTTCCCATGCCTCTCCACTTTCCCACCACCATGCAACAGTGATGTACATCTGCTCTAGCTCACAAAGAGCACTCTTGCATCTGTACCATTAACCGCAATTCTCATCCACCTCTGGGTTTACTGTGCTATTCAGTTCCTAGATTATTCTCTAAATTTCTGTTAATTGGCATTTACATCCTAGACTATCATTTTCAGCCACAACCCCATTTATAAACCAGTGTTACTCACTATAATGTGTTACTATCAACTCTGTACATTTCCACACTTTTACAGTTAAGCCAATTAAAACTTCTACATACAATATTAGTAGTCCATTTCAGTCTGTGTCTTATCTCCTTTAAGAATCTATCACCTACCAATAGGTCTTGAAGATATTTTCCTACATTTTCTTCTAGAAGCTTTACGGTTCTTGCTTTTATATTTAGGTTTTCTATTCATTTTGAGTTTTGTATAAGGTGTGCAATAGGGGTCCTCTTTCCTTCTTTTGCTATGGATATCCAGTTTGCTCAGGACTATTTGTTGGATAGACTGTTCTGCCAGAGCTGGGTGGGTTTGACAGGCTAGTCAAAAATCACTTGACCATAGATATGAGGGTCTGTTTCTGAACCATCAATTTGGTTCTATGGTCTATATGTCTGTTTTTATGCTGGTATCATGCTGTTTTTACCACTGTATGTTGGTAATATGATTTGAAGTTCAGAAATGAGAGTCCTCCAACTTTGCTTTTCCTTTATAAGATGTTTCTGGCTATTCAGGACCCCTTACCTTTCCAAATAGATTTGATAATAATGTTTTCCATTTATTTAAGAAATGCTGGTGAAATTTTTATTGTGATTGCATTGAATCTGTATATCAATTTGAATAGAATTGACATCTTAATGATATTAAGTCTTCCAATCTGTGAGCATGGAATGTCCTTCCAATTATTCAGGACTTTAAAAAAATTTCTTTTAACAATTAGTTGTAGTTTTCTGAATACAAGTGCTTTACATCTTTGGTTAAGTTTATTCCTAAATATTTGGCTTTTATCTGTCATATATTATTTTCACCACTCTTTTGACACTTTTAATTACTTTTATTGATATAATCTTCATTTCTAGACTCTCTTCCAGTTCTCTCTCTCTTGTCTTTTCTTTTCAGGTTGTAGCACATCTTTTAGTATTTCCTGAAAAGCAGGTCTGTTGGTTACAAACTCTCTCAGTTTCCATTTATCTGTGAATATTCTAAACTCACCCTTGTTTTTCAAAGACAATCTTGAAAGATATAAAATCTTTGGCTGGAAGTTTTTCTCTTGCTTTATCTTAAATATATCATACCACTGTCTTGCCTTCATGGTTTCTGGTGAGAAATCAGCATTTAATCTTACTGGATATCCCTTATATTATATGCATTGCTTTTCTCTTGCTGCTCTCAGAATTCTCTCTTTGTCTTTGTCATTTGACATTCTGATTAGGTTGTGTCTTGGAGTTGGCCTATTCAGATTTTTTTCAGATTGGAGTACTTTGTGCAACTTGGACATGGATATCTATGTCCTTCAATAGGGTTGGAAAATTTATACCATTATTTCTACAAATATTCCTTCTGACCCTTTTCCCTTCTCTTCTCCTTCTGGGACACCAATGGCATGTATGTTTGCATGTCTCTTGCTGTCATTTAGTTCCCCAAGAACTTGTTCAATTTTTTCCAATCTTTTCATCTGTTCTTTTGTATGTTCCCTTTCAGAAGCCATTTCTTTAAGCTCAGCAATCCTTTCTTCTGCCTCCTCAAATCTGCTATTATATGATTCCAGTGTATTTTTAATTTCATTTATTGCACCTTTCATTCTCATAAGATTCTGCTATTTTTCTATGTATGCTTTCAAATTCTTCTTTGTGCTAATTCAATGTCTTCTTATTATCCTTAATGTCTTTAGCCATCTCATTGAATTTATTAAGGAGATTTGTTTGAACATCTATGATTAGTTGTCTCAACTCCTTTATCTCATCTGGAGGATTATCTTGTTCCTTTAACTGGGCCAAATATTCCTGTTTCTTGGTGTGGATTGTAATTTTTTGTTGGTGTTTTGGCATCTGGCTTACTAGAGTATTTATCCTGGGTGCAGTTTTTCTCTTTAGTTTAGGACTTCCTCTTCTTTCTCTCTTGCTGCTTGTATAGGAGGAGCCAAGGATGTAGTTGGTGCTGTAAGCTGTGGAAGTTCAAGCTGCCCTCAGTGTGCCAAGGACCAATAAAGCTTCTCCCAAATTTCTCCTCTGCCAGGGGTAGGGATGAGTCTTGGCTGTGTGGAATAATCCAAGTCATTCAAGCCTCAACTGTAGACGCCCAGAGAGACTGATGAAGCTTCACCCTTCTTTTTCCCCTTCCTGGGATGGGGATGGAGCTTTAGGTGTGGGCAGCAATCTATGCAGTGCAGGTCCAAGATGACTGCAATTGCCCCAGTAGACTTCCGATTATTCAGTATGTGTCAGCTGGATAGGCTGTTGCAGGGTCCATCAGCTTCTTCCTTGCTTGAAGTGGGGCTGAAGCATAGGCAAGGGCTGCAGGCCAATCTGGGTGAAAGAAATAGGTCTCTATCGTCACCATGATTTTCAGTCAGCCTGGCTTCCCCTCATGCTGGGGGTGAAGTAAAAATGGCAGCTACCAACCTCCTTCCAACTGAGACAGTTTCAATATTCAGGTGTTCTTAGGGTTATATTTTAGCCAGCCGAACTGGCTAATCAGTAGCTGAAATCGGTGGCCAACCATCTATTCCTCCCCTGTTTTTGGGAAATGGAGCTTCCAATTCCTGCCACAGAATAGCTCCTGGGGTGGCTTGCACCACCAAAGTAGGATGATCACTGGCCTCCATGAATGGCCTGTAATTTCCCAGAGAGGCTGGTGCAGCTTCTCGCAGCTTCCTCCCTGTCCGAGGTGGACCTGGGGCTTAGGCTAGAGCGGCAAACTGATTTAGATGGAAAAATGCTGGTCTCTACCAGCACTGTGATTTTCAGTCAGGCCCACTTCCCCTCGTGTCAGGCATGGAGTTAATATGGCGGCCACCAGCCTCTTTCTGTCTTGGACAGGTTCAAACTTTAGCTGTTCTTAGGATTATACTTTAGCCCACCGAATTTACTAATCAGTAGCTGAAGTTTGTGCCAACCATCTCTTCCTTCCCCGTTTTTGGGGAGTGGAGCTTTCAATTCCAGCTGGGGAACAAGTCCCAAGTTGGCTTGTGCCTCCAGTAGAGGATGGGCACCAGCCTCTGTAGCGTGGAGTGTTCTACTTTCGAATCTTCTCTGCAGATGGGCAGTCTCTTCCTTCCATTCTTTGAAGGATGCTGCAGGATGCACTTATGGTCTCCTGGAGCCCCCAAACAAATCCTTTAGTTAGCTCTGGGTGATTACTAACTGCCCTGTAGCAGGAGCTGATTATAGGAGCACTCTTTTCTCTGCCGCCATCTTGCTGGTTGTTGACATTAATTTTTAACATTTTTGAATGATCCATGTTCTAAGCTTTATATTCTATTCTGTTTGTTTTCTTTTGGGCACATTAACTCCCACATTATATAATGAAAGGAAATGCATAATTCTAGCCAACAAAGACAACAATACTATATTAATAATTTTGGTAAGCTGAGAATCTGGTCATAGAGCTATAGAAAAATAATTTAAACAGTGGAATATTCCCACTTATATCCACAGTAGATATTTTATATATATTTATTTAATGAATGGATAACGTCAAAGCAAATCCTAACACAGTTTTATAGAGGTTAGTATTAGTATATTCCAGTAGAAATTATTCTTTAACTATTATATGCATACACATTTTTTTCTAGTAGGAAAACTACATATGCATAGGGGAAATATGCCTGGGGGAGCATATGTGTGGGGATATGTGCATGGGAAACACATATGGAGAGGAAACTTTGCATACATTTGTTTTTTCTTTTCTTTCTTTCTTTCTTTTTTTTTTTTTTTGGTTGGGGGGGATTGCAGAATTTAGCCCAGATTCTTTTTGCTGGGCCAGTGCACTCATTACATGGCTATTTTGAGTGTACTTCAGAAGACTTTATCTCCAAAGAATTGCTGTTAGCCTGAACATACCTGGAAGATTACAACAGGATCCCTCTACCACACAACAAAGACTGACATCAGTGGGGACACGTTATGGCTTAGACTGTATCCCCCAAAAAGATATGTTGCAATCCTAACACCCAGGACCTCAGAATGTGATCTTATTTGGAAATACAGTGGTTGCAGATCTAATTAGTTATGTTAAGATGAAGTCATACTGAAGTAAATTGGGCTTTTAATCCAATATGATAGGTGTCCTTATCAGAAGAGGACACAGAAATGGAAACACACAAAGGAGAAGGATGTGAAAACTGAGGCACAGTTTTGAGTGATGTAACTGTAAGCCATGGAACACCGAGGATAATTGCTTACCATCAGAAACCAGAAAGAGATAAGGAAGTATTCATCCTGAGAGCCATCAGTGGGAGCATGGCCCTGTCAGCACCTTGACTTTGGACATCCCGAACTGTGAGATAACATATTTCTGTTGTAAATTACCAAGTTTGTGGTCATTTGTTATGGCAGCTCTAGGAAACTATTACAGAGCATAAAAAGCAGAAAAGCCCAGTCCTTTTCCTCAAGGCAGACAACTCTGCTGGACAAATTGCAATTTATATTCCAGATCTCTTCACCCAATAGATCAGGCCAAGTCTAGAAATTATGAGGGACTACATTCTTATTCAGTCCCATTCCCATTCACTATCCTGATTCCCTCAATCCTTTATAGTTTTTTTTTTCCCTCTCCCAAGAGTGATTCTTCAATAAATTTCATGTACCTGAATACCTCTCTCAGGCAAAGCCTCTAGAAAATTTATTTTATGATTGTTTGGAGAAATATGCTACTATAATTTGTTTTTATGTTCAGAATCCCAATTAAAGCAGAAAGTTCAAATGCCAGTATTGCAGGCACCATATCCTTGCAGCACAGGTGGGGCTAAAGCAGATAAACTGTGTCAGGCTTGGCATCAGGTACCTAAGGAAGGCTGTGCAAAGGCTGTGTATCTTCTCAGAAACAATCAAAGGTAGTTTCTAGTGGTCATCAAAATCACGTCAAAGTGTTTTTGTCACCCTCTCTTGTATCAAGTGTTTGTTAATAAAATGCAAATAGAGTTGCTTAATTGAAAAGGCATTTTAAATAAAGAGCCTATACATTCTTTGAGTAAATGACAGACAATTTTACCAAACCCTTAACTAGCACTCATTATGAGTAATTACCACATGCATTAGAAAGTTGGGAACCGGGGCCGGCTCGATAGCCCAGTGGATAGGGTGCCGGCATACCACATGGGAGGCCCTGGGTTCGATTCTCGGGGACCTCTCCTAGCGGGCGGACCGCCTTGAGAATGGCAAGCCGCCATGGGCGGGCCGGAGCCGCCGTGGGCAGGGCAAGAGGCTAAAACAGACAGGGCAAGAGCCGCCACGGGCAGGGCAGGTCGCCCGCAGATGGAGCGCGGCCAGCCACCCGCGAACTGAGGCAGGCGCCGGCCGTGGACGGACGCGGAGACTGCCCACGGGCGGGGAGGGCCGCGCCTGCGCGGTGACCACTCTCGGCGCATCGCCGCAGCGGGGGGAAGGGGAGATATGTAATAAAATAAATAAAATCTTTAAAAAAAAAAAAAAGAAAAAAAGAAAGTTGGGAACTATTTAGTTAACAATGCCCTTTCATCTGGTTTGATAAAATATTCTAGCCATAGGTATTTCACAACTTAGTCCTGGTGGTGGTGGTAAATTAAATATACCATCACAAGTTATGTTTTCTGTTCTAGTGAATAAAGAATATCGATAAGAAAATTTGTATTACATTTTAGTCACTAAAACATATGGGACACTTTTGAGAGCTAGTATTAACAAACGTCTTTCCAACGTTTAATTCTTTACTTTTGTACCATGCTTTATAGAACATACACATGCATTGCTCCACCTTATCCTCAAACCACTCCATGAAGCAGTATTGTCATCAATACCTAACAGAGAGGTGAAGTGTTTTGTCCAATGTGATACAATTATTTAATAGGATGGTATTTGTTAAGAATGCGTGTGTGTTAAGAACAGTATACATGCTTGGGAAATAATTAGATGTAGCCCATTGTGCTGGGTCAGTCTTGTTATCCCTCCCATAGTTTACATTGACCGGTAAGTAGACTTGAGGCAAAGGAAAGCCGTCCCTAAACATGGCACCTCTTCAATTGGTAGCCTCCCAGACCTATACCACATCACCAGTGTCCTAGAATGAGAACATTTTGGGTCTTCTGTGCTACACTGTACCGCTACTTCAAGAATCTGCCTACTTATATTGAAGCAGAGCTCTGGTCCTCCCATGAGGCAATTCCTCCACCAACATCCACCCTCACCACTGTGGCCACAGTCACTAGTCAGACTCTCTTGCCTTAGGGTAAGATATTTCTTGAATGACCTCTTTTTGAGTCCACGGTATTGCTATGAACACTTTCTCTCTTTATCCTTGTGCCTTGCAAAAGCTGGCAGGATGAGAGGGCAACATTCAGACTGTAGCAGAAGGTTGCCTGACTTCATATAGGCTATGTAGGAAACTGAAAGCCCTACATTTCTGTTTTAGAAAGATAACTCTGGTGGCTGTTATCTTTGCTGCCTCAGTACCTCTCTCACTAAAAATAAAAACCCCATAGGTTTAATTTCTTGATTTTAGGCATATTTGAAGTTGGCACCTGTTAGAAAATATTTATCCTTTAAAAATTTAAATGTGACTAGAGGGACAAATTCCCCTGGGGGATCTTATCTCCTTCTTTCTTTCCTCTCAGTGGGCATGTTGTGGTGACTTTAGAAGCCCAAAGAGAGTCAAGCCTATTGCAATCAAATAATAAAGATTTGTAGAGAATTTAGCTCCATTTAAATGAATGAATAAAAGAGATTTATTAACTTATATGGCTGAAACGTGAATTTTTTGTGAATGAAATGAGAATAGGAATAGCATGTAAAGAAACTCATGAAGAAAGATGCTGACAGCAACAAAATAAAACTGTTGCAGAATTGATATTAACTGGGTGATTTGGGTATTAATTAGGCAATTTGGATATAAATCAGATAATTTGTTTCTGCTGCAGGATCTTAAGAACTAGAAATGAAATCTATATAGGTTGTGTGTGTGTGTGTATGTGTGTGTGTGTGTTTAATACTGGGAATGGTGCCAAATTGAAGTCCCCAGAAAATTGAAATCCTTAATTTACCTGGAGAATCAGGTTCAGTGGTGTTAGCAGAAGCTTTAGCCGTAACATCAATGAATTATAATCAGGATGACCTAATGCAGATATCCTCAAGGCTGGAGTGCCCTATCCTGTCCTTCACACTGAAAGGAGAGTCAGTCACTACCGCTTTAAGGAAAGCCTGCTTTTTAAAAAATCCCTACTTACAGGGATTTATCATTTCCATGGATTTCTACAATTTGGGAAGATCACTGGAATTAGTCAAATTTACAAGGATCAGGAATCATCAAAACTGCATTTCAGTACCATTTATCTAATTTGGTTGACACTGGCTGACAGAATGTTGAGTTAGTATTTTCCAAAACAAAGGCTCAGGAATTCTTGTCTCTCTCTCCAAAAGCCAAATTGAAACACTGTAAAACTCTGTAGCTCAGTGTACTCGTGTATCTCATTCTTTGGGAAATGTTCTTTTTTTTTTTTTATTAAGATTTTACTTGTTAATACATCTCCTCATCTAGAATATTAGTTCTAGGGAAGTAAGCAAAGAAATTTCACATATATCGCTGTGTCCCTAATATATGATGTATATGGAAGACCATTAGTAGATGTTAGCTGAAAACATAACAGATGCAAGCACTTACCCGCTATTATAACTCCCTACCTCTACTAAAAGGGTTTAAAGTTATGAAGCTAAATTACTGCGACTGGAAATATTTAATGTGAAAGATTACTAATTAATACAAGCAAGGAAAAATCTCCCCTCTACTCATCAACTCCCCGAGCCCTATAAGTACCATTGAGGTGGCATTAGTTGTGTTTAGATGTGTAAAGATTCTCTGTTTGCCACTTGCCAGCAGATGGCCTAATTATTCCATCATTCACCAGACATGGATGGAGTCTGTGCTTTACAGAGAAAAGCAGCTAATAAGGACTAACTTTCCTCTTGGATTTTTGTTTGTTTGTTTTTTTGGGGGGTTGCTGTTTAACACAGACAATGTTTCAGCAGATTTCCCTTTACTTTTCACTGTATTGAACAATGATTAGAGGTGCTGATTTATTTTAATATAGCCTAATTAGGAACGAGCACACTGTTTTTGATATAGCCAAACCACCTAGAAAGAGCCATAGAAGTGAAGATGTGACATACCTAATATCATTGCCTTAGGAATAAATAGATTCATCAGCAACCTGAGTAAGTGAGGCTCTTTAAAGTCATTTAAATACACATACTTAGATGGCTTTATCAATCTTTCTGATATTCTGTGTAAATGAGCTGTTATGCTCAGATTCAGTATACCTATAACACGTTTCCTTGGGCTTCTGAGGTGATTTAAAGATTAAATAACTCAACTACAAGGGAAACATTCTATTTCTTCTGCAAAGCCTATGAAATTTGTTTGTCTCGAATGTAAAAAAGATGCTAAGTATGAAGGAAAAGAGAATGAGCAAGAGATGGGGGAGGAAAGTTATTAAATTTAATGTAGTATTATTTACTATTTAGCTATTAACTCTACTAAGTATAAAAATAAAATCATTTTGTGATTTACTTTCTTTTAGGCATTGTCTATCTCTGGGGATTTTTAGTCTTCGGTTGTTTACTACTTGAATGTAAGCACTATGAGGAGAGAGACTATAGCTCTCTTGTGTTGTTACCGTTTATACTCTCAGGATCTAAAACGGCATCTTGCCTATGGAAGGAATTCATTTAATATGTATGGACTGAATGAATTTGATTTTGAGAATCTTTTCTGGAGTGAAACAATTAGGAAAGAAGAACAGAATTTGGCATACTCACGTCTCAATCTTGAGACATTTGAAATTAAAAATAATCTAGCAAATTTGTTTTCAAAACTTGCCCCTTTACACTTGCTTATACCTTGCAATTTGTAGCTCACTTCCCTGGATGCATTATGTGTTGGATCATTTACCCAAGAAAACAGTATCCATCTGTAGAAAACCAATTATCTGACCCCAATCCTAGATGCCACCACAAAAACAAAACAAAACACAAAAACAAAAAGAGAAAGGAAGCCCACAAATCGCATTAACGGTGTTGTATTGGTCCACTTTGAAAATAGGGTACCAGGTTTATTGGTGTTTCTTTATTATGCTTTATAAATAACCTAAGTCTTTTTAGTCATAATAAATATATATATAATATTTATACAAGCGAATGATAAAGATAAAGCATTTAATTAATTTTACCATTGCTACCTCATTTCCTCTCATTTGTGGTTTAACCAAGATGTTGAAAGAAAGAACAATATGTCTTTCTCTCCCTCATCATGACAGATGTCTGATTAGCGTTATAAATATGTTTGGTGTAGTATGGGTATTTCTTATTAGAAAGGAAAGACATTTTTGTTTCCCAGTGGAGCTATTACTTTCTTTTTTGACACTTTACAGTGTTGTTTTATTTTTTGCTAAGCAAATAGTTGGAAATTTATTTCTTGTTAAATATGAATGTGGTATTTATAATATTTTCAAAATATAAGTTCTTTGTTAACAGAGTATGCCATCATTAAATACATATTTGATTTCTGTAAATATATATTTTCAGTTAAAAATCACAACTTTTAAAAACAATTTTAAAAATCTGAACTTTCAATAGAAAGTTAAAAAATCTCAGAAGATTTTGGACAGATGTTTGGTACTGTCAAGTCAATTTCTTTTAATAACATAAAACTCATGATTTAACTTTGCATTTTTATCTCCCTTCATCAATCAGGGTATAACCAAGAAAGAGTCTACAAAGATTTATTTAAAAGGTGCTTTCACGGCTTTTGATATTAGCACCAATAACCTAAAATATTAACACTTTTATATTCTTCGTATTTGCATGTTGTTGATTTCAAAATTTCACCTATATTTTGGAGAGCTAGCATATCTATTTTCGATTCACTTACTATCAACAAAGATGAATTGATTCAGATATTTCACAATGTGTAGCAGTTTGGCAGTTTGATGAAGTTATGAATTCCAAAAATAGATATTGGATTATGCTTGTAAACTTGTCTGTTCATCTGGACGTGATTAAGTTACAATTAGGGCGTTGACTGGGCCACATCAGTAGGGCCTTGAGCCCCACCCCTTGGTGGGTGGGGTCTCGAAGATAAAAGACATGGCAAAGGACAGTGTTGGAGCAGTTTTGAGTTGGAGTTGTGATGCGGAGTCTTGAGCTGGAGCCCCGGGAATTAGCCTATAGAGGAGCTTGGTCATGAGGAAAGAGAGAAGGCCCTGGGAAAAGAAGCAAGCAATTTGCCTGATAGTCTACAGCTGGCCTTGTGGCACAAAGCTAGCCTGAGCCCAGAGAGAGG
>PVKH010018815.1:0-15021 GCA_004027955.1 Chaetophractus vellerosus | reverse complement strand
ATAAAATTGACAAATCCCTAGCTAGACTAACAAAGAAAAAAAGAGAGAAGCTGCAAATAAATAAAATCATAAACGAAAGGGGTGAAGTTACAATTGACCCCACAGAAATAAAAAGGATCATAAGAGGATATTGAAAGAAACTGTATGCCAACAAACTAGACAACCTAGATGAACTGGACAAATTCCTAGAAATGCACACACAACTTACATTGATGTTACAAGAAATATAAGAACTTAACAAACTAACCACATTTCAAGAGATTGAATTAGTCATCAAAAATCTCCCAAGAAAGAAAAGTCCAAAACCAGGTGCCTTCATAGGTGAATTCTACCAAACAGTCTGGAAAGAACTAACACGAATCCTGTTTAAACTCTTCCAAATTTTTGAAGAAAAGGGAAAATTACCCAACACATTTTATGAGGCCAACATCACCTTAATACCAAAGCCAGACAAAGACTCAATAAGAAAAGAAAATTACAGACTAATCTTTCTAATGAACATAGATGAAAAATTCTCAACAAAATACATGCAAATCAAATCCAACAGCATATCAAAAGACTTACACATCACAATCAAGTGGGATTTATTCCTGGTATGCAAGGCTGGTGCAACATAAAATCAATCAGTGCAATACATTACAGTAACAAATTGAAGGAAAAACATACACGATCATCTCAGTCAATGCAGAAAAGGTATTTTACAAAATCCAGCATCCTTTCTTGATAAAAACACTTCAAAAGATAAGAATAGAAGGAAAATTTCCCAATAAGACAACAGAAGTATATGAAAAACCCATAGCCAATAGGGAAGGGTTGAAAGCTTTCACTCTAAGATCAGGAACAAGACAAGGATGCCCACTGTTACCACTGTTATTCAATATTGTACTAGAAGTTCTAGCTAGAACAATTAGGCAAGAAAAAAAATAAAAGGCATCAAAAAGGAAAAGAGGAAATAAATTCTCACTATTTGCAAGGCACATGATCCTATATTTAGAAAATTCTGAAATGTCTATGACAAAGCTACTTGACCTAATAAATGTGTTCAGCAAAGTGGCAGGATACAAGGTCAACACACAAAAATCAGTAATGTTTCTGTACACTAGTATTGAACAATCTCAGGAGGATATCAGGTAAAAAATGCCATTTACAATAGAAACAAAAAGATTCAAATACCTAGGACTCAATTTAACCAAAGAAGTACTGTACCTATTTGCAGAAAACTACAAAACTATTAAAAAATCAGTGAAGACCTAAATAAATGGAAAAAATATTCTGTGTTCATGGATTGGAAGACTAAATATCATGAAGATGTTAAACCTATCCAAAATTATTTATGGATTCACTGCAGTTCCAATCAAATTCGCAACAGCCTACTTTACAGAAATAGAAAAGGCAATTAGCAAATTCATTTAGAAGGGAAAGTGCACCCAAATAGCAAAAAAAAAAAAAAAAAAAAAAAAGTGATATGGGAGGAATTTCACTGCCTGATCTTGAAAGATATTACAAAGCTATAAGTGGTCAAAAAAGCATGGCATTGGCTTAAAGAGTGACTGATATGTGGAATAGAATTGAGAGTCCAGAGATAAACCCTCACCTCTATGGTCAATTGGTTTGTGACAAACCTGCCAAGTCCATGCGGACAGGACAAAGCAGTCTCTTCAACAAATGGTTCCTGGAAAACTGGATATCCAAAACCAGAAGAATGAAAGAGGACCCCTATTTCCTCCCTCTACAAGAATCAACACAAAATGATATAAATATAAATGCCAAGACCATAAAAATACCAGAAGAAAATATAAGGAAACTTCTTAAAGGCCTTGTGGTAGGTGGTGGCTTCTTGGACATTACACACAAAGCACATGCAACAAAAGAAAAAATAGATAAATGGGATCTCCTCAAAATTAAATTCCTTTTACCTTACAGGACTTTGTCAAAAGGGTGAAAAGGCAGCCAACTCAATGGGAGAAAATATTTGGAAATTTCATGTCTGATAAGCATTTAATATACATTATATATAAAGATACGCTACAACTCAACAATAAAAAGACAAATTACTCAATTCAAAAATGTGCAAAGAGTGGGCCCTACTTTGGAGTTTGTGCTCCCTCATGTGACAGAGTTGGTCTAAGTTGTGATTTCCTCACACATGGCTCTTCTGTCCCTTCTAGGTGAATGTATAGTTGGTGTTGGAGTTGGTAGGTGTATGTCCAAGAGACTTGAATCCTTGGGCTATCCATATGCCAGCTGGGCTCTGAGCCTCAATGGAGTTGCAACACCTACTCTCCAGTTCATTGGACTTGCCCAGGACAACTAACAAGGAGGTGAGGCTGGACAGCCACTATACCAAGGGACTGAGAGTCTACAACAGCAAGCAAGAGAGTCCCATCCATCAGCCATATAGAACTGATGCCCCCTGTCATAGAGGTGGAGTGAGCATCACCATTCCAGAACCCTCAGGATTGATGACTAAAGGGGACTTACTGGTATCCTATTATAGACTTATAGTGATTCCAGCAATGGAAATAATTGTATCATTGATATGGAGCCAGTGGCCACTGGAGGTTCTGAGGTCAGGGAGAGGGTAAACAGGTGGAATACAGGCCATTATATATCTTGCCATAACCTAGAGAATTGTGTGGGAGAGAGTGTAAACTACAATGTGAACTATAATCCATGTTTAGTGGCAATGCTTCAAAATGTGTTCATCAATTGCAATGAATGTACCACACTAATGAAGGACATTGTTAATGTGGGTAAATGTGGGTGGTGTGGGGAGCAAGGCACATGAGAATCCCCTATACTTTTTATGTAACATTTATGTAACCTAAATAACTTTTAAAAAATAAAAATATACTAGAAAATAAAAAATGGGCAAAAGACTTGAATAGACATTTGTCCAAAGAAGAAATACAAATGGTGAAAATGGAGAAATGTTCAACATCACTTGTGATTAGGGAAATGCAAATCAAAACTGTAATGAGATATCATTTCACACCTATCAGTAAGGTGACTATTAAAAAGAAAGAAAACTACAAGTGTTGGAGAGGACATGGAGAGATAGGAACACTTATTCATTGGTGGGAATGTAGTGTACAGCCGCTGTGGAAGACTATTTGGCAGTTCCTAAAGAATTTGAATATAGATTTGCCTTGTGACCTGGCAATACCACTAGTGGTTATACACCCAGAAGACCTGAAAGCAGATACTCAAACAGGTATCTGCACACTGACATTCATAGTGGCCATATTCAAGATTGTAAAAAGTTTGAAACAACCCAGGTGTCCATCAACTGAAGAATGGATAAACAAACTGTGATGTATACACAAGATGGAATATTATGCAGCAGTAAGAAGAAATGAAGTTGTGAAGCATATGACAACATGGATGAACCTGGAGGACATTATGTTGAGAGAAGCAAGGCAGACACAAAAGGACAAATACTGTATGATTGCACTACTGTGAACTAAACATATTGTGTAAACTCATGCAGTTACTAAATTGAAAATGGGTCAACAGAAAATAATATGAGTTTAGAGAATGGAAAGTTTAGAGTTAATTTGTGCAGAATTGGTAAAGAGGATGTGTGTTAATCTTTAGAAATGAATAGAAAAGTTGAAAGCCCAACATAATGTTTTTAACTAGCAGTAGTATTATGTGGGTATGAAATTGGTCTAAAGGGAAAGTCTAAGGTCATGTATACTACTAAAAGGAATGCTAAAAAATGTAACATGGAATTGTATAGCATAGTAAAACCACATGTGAGATATGAATATGGGTAAAGTTGCATATATAATACCATTTTTCTTTGATGCTGAACAAATGTCAATTAATAAAATGTTAATATCAAACAAAAATCATTATGCGAAGTGAAAGAAACCAGACACAAAGTACTACATATTGTATGATTCCATTTATATAAGAGGTAAATATGAATCAATTTATAAAGATGAAATTAGATTTGTGGTTAGGTAGGGCTGGGGAGGGAATACTAAGTGGTGTGGGGTTTTTATTTTTGGAGTAATGAAATTGTTCTAAAATTTTTTGTGGTGATTAATGCACATTTTGTTTATACTAAAAGCCATTGATTATACACTTTGGATAGATCTTACGGTATTGAATATACCTCAATAAAGCTGCTTAATTATAAAGGGTATGGCAGACAGAAAGTAGATCAGTGGTTGCCTATGACTAGGAAAAATGCAGGGGTTGGGGGTGATGGCTAAGTGGTACCTGGTTTCTTTCCAGAGTAATGAAGCTGTTCTAAAATGCATTGTGGTGATGTATGCACAACTCTATAACTGCATTGGTCATGGAGTTGTGTACTTTAAGTGGGTGAATTGTATGGTATGTGAATTATAGCTCAATAAAGCTGTTTTTGGCATTTTTAAAAAACCTACAACTCACATAAAAAAAAAAATTATGGGAACCAGAAAGATGACAACAGAGTAAAGAGCTCCTAGAATCAGCTTCTGCTATGGGGCAGTTGGTGATCTCCCAGAGCTATCTAGAGCACTTGTTTGGGGGTTCCAGGAGACCAGAAGTGCATCCTGCATCATCCTAAAGGAACAGAAGGAAGAGACTGCCCATCTGCTGAGAGGAAGATTCTTAAGTAGAGCACTCCACACCACGGAGGCCAGTGCCCATCCTCCACTGGAGGCATAAGCCACTTTGGGAGCTGTTCTGTGGCTGGAATTGGAAGCTCCACTTCCCAAATGGGGGAAGAAGAGATGGTTGGGTGCCAACTTCAGCTACTGATTAGTAAATTCAGTGGGATAAAGTATAATCCTAAGAACAGCTAATGTTTGAAACTGTCCAAGTCAGAAAAAGACTGGTAGCTGCCATCTTAGCTCCATGTCTGACACCACAGGGAGTGGTGCTGACTGAAAATCACTGTTCTGGTAAGGACTGGCTTCTTTCCAACTAGATCAGAATGCCACTCCAGCTTAATCCCCAGGCCCACTTTGGTCAGGGAGGAAGCTGGGAGGAGCTGCACCAACCTCTTCGGGAAACTACAGGCCATGCCATGGAGGCCAGTGATCACCCTACTTTGGCAGTGCAAGCCACCACAGGAGCTATTCTGTGGCAGGAATTGGAAGCTTTATTTCCCAAAAACAGGAGAGAAAGAGATGTTTGGCCACAGATTTCGGCTATTGATTAGTAAATTTGGCTGGCTAAAGTATAACCCTAAGAACTGCTAAGGTTTGAGCCTGTCCAAGTCAGGAGGAGGCTGGTAGTCACCATTTTTACTCCACCCCCAGCATGAGGGGAAGCTGGGCTGAAAATCACAGTGATAGTAGAGACCAGTTTCTTTCACCCAGATTGACCTGCAGCCCTAGCCTAGACTTCAGCCCCAACTCTAGCAGGGAGGAAGCTGGCGGGCCCTGCACCAGCCTATCCAGGCAACTGCAAGTACATTTAGCTGGCACAGACTGAATAATTGGAAGTCTACTGGGGCAACTGTGGTCATCTTGGATGTGCACTGCATGGACTGCTGCAGCTCCATTCCTGCCCCAGGCAGGGGAGAAAGGGTAGTGAAGCTTTATCAGTCTCTTTGGGCAACTGCAGTCTAGGTCTGTATGAGTTGGATTATTCCATACAGCTGTGGCTCTGTCTCTACCCCTGGCAAAGGAGGAAGTTGGGAGAAGCTTCATTGGTCTGTGGGGCAATGAAGGCAGCTTGAGCCTCCACAGCTTAAAGCACCAACTACATCTTTGGCTCCTACTATACAACCAGCAAGGGAGAAAGGGTAGGAAGCCCTAAACTAAAGAGAAAAACTTCACCCAGAATAAATACTCCAGTAAGCCAGATGCCAAGACACCAACAAAAAATTACAATCTACCCCAAGAAACAGGAAGATATGGTCCAGTTAAAGGAACAGGATAAGCCTCCAGATGACATAAAGGAGTAGAGACAACTAATCATAGATGTTCAAACAAATCTCTGTAATAAATTCAATGAGATGGGTAAAGAAATTAAGGATATTAAGAAGACATTGGATGAGCAAAAAGAAGAATTTGAAAGCATACATAGAAAGATAGCAGATCTTATGGGAATGGAAGGTGCAATAAATTAAATTAAAAATACACTAGAATCATATAATAGCAGGTTTCAGGAGGCAGAAGAAAGGACTGGTGAGCTTGAAGAAATGGCTTCTGAAAGAGAACATACCAAAGAACAGATGAAGAAAAGATTGGAAAAACTTTAACACTGTCTCAGGGAACTAAATGACAGCAATAGACATGCAAACATACGTGTCTTGGGTGTCCCAGAAGGAGAAGAGATGGGAAAAGAGGCAGAAGGAAAATTTGAAGAAATAATGGTAGAAAATTTCCCAACCCTATTGAAGGACATAGATATACATGTCCAAGAAGCATGATGTACTCTCATACACAAAAATCTGAATAGACCAACTCTGAGCCACATACTAATCAGAATGTCAAATGCTAGAGACAAAGCAAGAATTCTGAAAGCAGCAAAAGAAAAACAATGCACAATACATAAGAAATACCCAAGAAAATTAAGTGCTGATTTCTCACCAGAAATCATGGAGGCAAGAAGACAGTGGTATGATATATTTAAGATACTGCAAGAGAAAAACTTCCAGTCAAGAATCTTATATCCAGCAAGAATGTCTTTCACAAATAAGGGTGAGTTTAGACTATTGACAGATAAACAGAAACTGAGAGAGTTTGTAACCAGGAGACCTGCTTTGTAGGAAAAGATGAGAGAAAGAGGCCTGGAAGAGAGTCTAGAAATGAGGATTATATAAATAAAAGTAACTGAAAGTGTCAAAAGAGTGGTGAAAATAAAATATGAAAGATAAAATCCAAATATTCAGGAATAAACTTAACCAACAAGGCAAAGCACTTGAATTCAGAAAACTATATCTCATTGTTGAAAGAAATAAAAAAAAAAACCTAAATAATCGGAAGAACATTTCATGCTTATGGACTGGAAGACTAAATATCATTAATATGTCAAGTCTACTCAAATTAATGTACAGTTTCAATGCAATCCTGATAAAAATTCCACCAGCATTTTAAAAATAAATGGAAAACATGATTATCAAACTTATTTGGAAGGGTAAAGGGTCCTGAATAGCCTGAAACATCTTAAAAAGGAAAAGAGAAATTAGAGAATTCTCATTTCTGAACTTTAAGGCATATTACCTAGCTACAGTGGTAAAAACAGCATGGTACTGGAATAAAGACAGACACATAGACCAGTCGAACTGAACTGATGGTTAAAAACAGACCCTCACATCTATGGTCAAGCGATTTTGACTAGCCTGTCAAAGCCACCCAGCTCAGGCAGAACAGTTCATTCAACAAATAGTGCAAGAAACCTGGATATCCATAGCAAAAGAAGGAAAGAGGAGCCCTATCTCACATCTTATACAATAATTAACTAAAATGAACAAAAAAAAAACCCCACTAAATATAAAAGCAAGAACCATAGAGCTTCTAGAGAACAATGTAGGAAAATATCTTCTAGACCTGGTGGTAGGTGGTGGATTCTTCAAGGAGATAAGACAAGCACTGAGATGGACTACTGATATTTAATGTATGTAGAAGTTTTAATTAGCTTTACTGTAAAAGTGTGGAAATGTACAGAGTTGGTGGCAACACATTATGGTGAGTAACAGCTGGTTTATAAATGGGGAGTTGGCTGAAAATGGTAGATATAAATGCCAATTGATAGAAAGCTAGAGAATAATCTAGGGGCTGAATAGCACAGTAAACCCAGAGGTGGATGAGAATTGTGGTTGATGGTACAGATGCAAGAATGTCTTTTGTGAACTAGAGCAGATGTACATCACTATTGCAGGGTGGTGGGAATGTGGAGAAGCATGGAAGAAATACAACTGGAGTGATGTATGGAATGTGGTTAACAGTAATAATGTAATATTCTTGCATTTATGCCAAAGATGTTCTATGCTGATAATGGGGGAGTATGGAAAATGTGTGCCAAATATATGCTGTGGACCTGGTAATAATCAGATTATATTATCTCATAATCTGTAACAAATGTTCCACCACAGTGTGGTGTGTTGATAGAGGGGTGTTGTTTGGGAATTCTGCACATTTGCATAATTGTTTTGTAAGTTTACAACTTCTGTCATAGAGATATATTTTAAAAATAATAATAGGGTGGTTTGGGGGAAAACACACCAAATGTAAGATAAGGACTGTAATTAGTTGAAATATTTTGACAATATTCTTTCATAATTTGTAACAAATGTCCACATCAATGAAAGGTGTTGGTGGAGGGTTGATGTATGGGACCCCTGTATGATGTTATGAATGTTTGTTTTGTAAGTTCACAAGTTTTACTATACAATTATTGTTTATGTATGTTCATGTATAAAAGATATAAAATAATAATAATAATAATAATAATAATAATAATAATAATAATAATAATAGGGAACTGGCTGTAGCTCAATTGGTAGGGCTCCGGTTTACCACATGGGCAGACCGCCTCGAGAAGGCAAACTGCCTTAAGAAGGCAAGCCGCCATGGGCAGGGCAAGCCACCATGAGCAAGGGCAAGCCACCATGTGGTGAGCTGACTCAGCGGGTCACCGCAGCAGGGAGAGATAAGCAGACACAGAAGAATACAAAAATGATCACAGCAAGAACAAGCAGAAAGGGGGGGATATAGAATAAATATAAAATAAATCTTTAAAAAGTAATAATAATAGGTTGGGTTGGGGTAAAATACTTTGGTTTGCTCTTTAATCATTAGTTAAAAATGTTTAACAACAATGCAAGGTATTGGTGGTAGGGTGAAGTATGAGAGCCCTGTATGATGCTTTGTAAGTTTGTTTTTTTTTAGTTTGCAGCTATTAATACACACTTATTGTTTATGTATGTTCATGTGTGAGTGATATACTTCAATAAATTTTAAAAACCTATGGGATGCAGCAAAGGCAGTGCTGAAATGGAAACTTATAGCACTCAAATCTTACATTAAAAAGAAGGAAGAGCTGAAATCAAAGACCTAACTATATAGCTGAAGGAGCTAGAAAAACTGTTCCTAAAGCAAGCAGAAGAAATGAAATAATAAAGACCAGAGCAGAAATACATGATAATGAGAACAAAGAATGAATATAGAGAAACAATAAAACCAAAAGTTGGTTGTTCATCAACAAAATTGACAGACCCTTAGCCAGACTGACAATGAAGAAGAGATGCAATAAATAAAATAAAAAATGAGAGGGGGAACATTACCATTGGCTCCAGAGAAATAAAAGAGATAACAGAGTACTATGAATGGCTGTATGCCAATAAACTAGATGACACAGATGAAATGGACAAATTCCTAGAGATATACAAACAACCTACACTACCCTAGAATAAACAGAAGTCCTCAACACACCAATCACAAGTAAATGGTCATCAAAAAACAGTCATCAAATACATCCCCAAAATGAAAAGCCCTGGACCAGATTGCTTCCCAGGTGAATTCTATCAATTATTCAAAGAATTAATACCAATCTTACTCAAACTCTTGCAAAACAATGAACAGGAGGGAATGCTTCCAAACACATTCTATGAAGCCAACATCACCCTAATAACAAAATCAGATTAAGATATTACAATGAGAGAAAATTAGAGATCCATTTCCCTAATGAATAAAGATGCAAAAACATGCAACAAAATACTCCCTAATCAAATAAAAAAAAACATTAAAATAATTATTCATCATGATCAAGTGGGTTTTATACCAGGCATTCAAAGGTATGTCAACACAAGAAAATCAACCATGTAATATATCACATAAATAAATGGAAGAAGAAACATAACATGGTCATCTTGATTGATTCAGAAAAGGCATTTGATAAAAAAGCATTCTTTCTTGATAAAAATTCTCCAAAATATAGGAATTATACATGGAACATTCTCAACATGACAAAGGTCATATATAAAAAAAACCAACAGATAACATTGCAATCAATGGTGACTGACTGAAAGCTATTCAGTTGAGATTGGAAACAAGACACGGATATCCCATGTTACTGTTGTTCGATATAATGCTAGTGGTTTTAGATAGGGCAATCAGGCAAGAAAAGGAAACAAAATACATCAAAATTGGAAAGGAAGAATTAAAACTTCACTATTTGTAGATGATATGATCCTATATCTAGAGATTCCAGAAAAATTTACAACAAGAGGTAACAAAGGAGTGCCACAGAGTGGCAGGATACAAGATTAAACTGCAAAAATCAGCAGGGTTTCTATAGACCATTGCAGCAGTTTGAAATATTATTTTGTGAATCCCAAAAAGAGAAAGATTATGTTTGTGGGCTGGTCCACTCCTGTGGGTGTGAGACCTTTTTAAATCGACCTACATAAGTGAGGTGGGACACAGGTTGAATCTCTGCCCTCTTGATAGGCCCAATAAAAATGGAGAAACATTGGAAAAGAGACTTCTGCTGTTTTTGATCCTGCCATATGATAGAAAGGAGAGGCTCAAGCAACTGAGGCTGAAATCAGGAAGAAAGCAGAGCAGTGGAATTTGAGAGAAAAGGCTTCTTAAGAGACAAGCCCTATGCTTTGTTGCCCTCAGCTGAGCTCGTGGAAATGGTACAGCCTTTAGGGGAAACCAGAGACAGGCAGAGATTGCCCATGATCTCCACATGGCAGCTCACTTGGGTGAGAAAGCACTTCTTATGGTGCCTTGAGTTGGAATTTTCATGGCCTCGGAGCTGTACATTTTACCCCAAATAAATACCATTTTATAAAAACCAACAGATTTCTGGTACTTTGCATCAGCAGCACTGTGGCGAACTAAAACAGCTTGTAATGAGTACTTTGAGGAGGAAGCCAAGAAAAAATTCCATTTATGATAGTGACTAAAAGAATCAAATATTTACAAATAAACTTCACCAAGGATGTAGAGGACCTGTATACAGAAAACTACAATGCATTGGTAAAAGAAATCAAATATGACCTAAATAAATGGAAGAAGATTCCATGCTCATGGATTGTAAAGCTAAATATCATAAAAATGTCTATGTTATCCAAATTGATATACAGTTTCAACCCCAATCAAAATTCTAACAGCCATTTTTAAAAAAAGAAATGGAAAAGTCAATTATCAATTTTATTTGAAAGGCTTAAGGGAAACAAATAGAAAAAAAAGGAATAATGAAGTTGGAGGACTCTCAATTCCTGACTTTACATAATATTACCTAGCTATAGTAGTAAAAACAACATGGTACTGGCATAAATATGGACATACAGACTAATGGAACCCAACTGATTTTTCAGAAACAGGCCCTCACATCTATGGCCAAGTGATTTTTGACAAGGCTCTGAAGCCCACCCAGCAATGAATCATGTTGGGAGAATTGGATATCATATCCAAAAGAAAGAAAGACAAGCTCTATCTCAAACCTTAAACAAAAATTAACTCAAAATGAATCAAAGACCAAAATATAAAAAACTGGAATCATAAACAACCTAGAAGAAAATATAGGGAATTGTCTTCAAGATCAGTTGGTAAGTAGTGGTTTCTTAAACCTTACACTCAAAAAGCACAAGCAACAGCCAACAAGTAGATAAATGGGATCTCCTTAAATTTAATAAAATTCATGTCTCAAAGGACTTTGTCAGGAAGGTGAAAAGGCAGCCTACTCAATGAAAGAAAATATTTGGAAACCAAATATCCAAGAAGGGTGTGATTTCCATGCTAAATAAAGAGATCACATAACTCAATGATAAAAAGGCAATAAATCAAATTTAAAAATGGACAAAAGACTTAAAAACATTTTTGCAAAGAGGAAATTCAAATGACTAAAAACTTCATGAAAAAATGTTCAACATAACTAGGTATTAGGGAAATGAAAATGAAAACTAAAAGGAGATATCATCAATACATCATAGAATGGCCATTAATTAAAAAAAAAAAAGAAAGAAATCTCCAAGTGCTGAAAGGATGTGGAAAAATAGGAATACTCTTTTGCTGTTAGTGGGAATGTAGAATGATGTACCATCTTTGGAAGATAGCTTGGCAGTTTCTCAGGAAGCTAAATATAGAACTGCCATATGAACCAGAAATCCCTCTACTAGGAATATATTCATAAGAGCTGAAAACAGGGACATGAACTCATATTTGCACACAGATGTTCATAATGGCATCATTCCCAATTGCCAAAATATGGAAGCAGAGGGTCCATCAACCAATGAATGGATAAATAAAATGTGGGATATACATACAATGGAATGTTATGCTATAAGAAGAAATAAAATTGAGACCCATATGACAGCAAAGATGAATATTGAGGACATTAAGCTCTGTGAAATACGCAAGACACAAAAGAACATATATTATATTGTTCTCACTAATATGAACTAAATAAAAGAATAAACACATGAAGTTAAAATCTAGAGTATAGGTTATTGGGAGATAAGATGAAAGCTAAGAAATGGTTCTGATGTTTAATATATGTAGAATTTTAAATTATCTTGTTTGTAAAAGTGTGGAAATGGATAGAGTTGATGGTCACACATTATAGTGAGTATAATTAACCCAACTGATTTTTAAATGTGATTTTGGCTGAAGGGTCATCTAGGGACATAAATGTCAATTAAAGAAAGCTAGAGAATAATCTAGGGACTGTATAGCACAATGAACTCAGTGATGAATGAGGATTGTGCTTAATAGTACAAATAAAATAATGTTCTATGATCTAGAACAAATGTGAATCACTTTTACAAGGTGGTATGAATATGGTGATACATGGGATGAAACCAGAGCTCTGAACAGCTGAGAAAGACCAGAAAGAAATGAGCCATGGGGAGAGAGATGAGCCTTATGAGCCTTATGCTAGCCTACAGCTGAGATCAGAAGAAGCTGGGACCACAGAGCCTTAGGAGGAAGTGGAAGGCTGAACCCTAGCAGAGACTGGCAGCCATCTTGCTCCAACATGTGGCAACAGACTTTGGTGAGAGAACAAACTTACTCTTTATGGTCATGTGACTGTAAACCTCTACTCCAAATAAATACCCTTTATAAAAGCTAACAGATTTCTGGTATTTTGCATCAGTACCCCTTTGACTGACTAATACACTTAGGAATAAACTTAATCAAGGAAATAAAGGACCTATATTCAGAAAACTATTGCTAAAAGAAACAAAAGAAGACTTGAATAAATGAAAAACCATTCCATGAGCATGGATTGGAAGACTAAATATCATTAAGATGACAATTCTACCTAAACTGATTTTAAAAATGCAATGCAGTCCCAATAAAAATTCTAACAGCCTTTTCTTTAACAGAAATTAAAAAGTCAGGTATCCAATTTATTTGGAAGGATAAGGGGCCCCAACAAGCCAAAAATGTCTTTAAAAAGAAGAACAAATTTGTAGAACTCTCACCTCTTAAGTTTAAAGCATATTACTTAGCTACTTGTGGTAAAAACTACATGGTACTGGCATAAAGATAGATATATTGACCAAGGAAACTAAATAGACTATTCAGAAATAGATCCTTATGTCTATTGGTCAAGTGGTTTAGACAAGGCTATTATACCCACCAGGCTGGGTTAGAACAGTCTATTCAACAAATGGTGCTGGAAGAACTGCATATCCATAGATACAAGGAAGGAGGACAGCCTCTATCTTGCACCTTATACAAAAATTAACTCAAGATGAATCAATGATCTAAATATAAAAGATAGAAGCATAAAACTTCTAGAAGAAAATTTAGGGGAACTTCTGTGGTAGGTGGTGATTTCTTAAACCTTACACACAAAGCATGAAAAAAAATAGATAAATAGGGATAGTATCAAAATTACACACACTTTTATGCTTCAAATGACTTTGTCAAGAGGGTTAAAAAGGAACCTACTAATTGTGAGTAAATTTTCAGAAACCACATATGTGATAAGGGTTTTATCTCCATATTATATAAAGAGACCACACAACTCAAGAATAAATAGATAATCAACCCAATTACAAAATGGGCAAAAGACCTGAAAAGAAATTTTTCCAAAGAAGAAATACAAATGGCTAAAAATCTCATGAAAAGATGGTCAACATCACTAGCTACAAGGGAAATGCAGATCAAAGCTACAATGAGATATCATTTCACACCTTATAGAATGGGCATTATTTAAAAGGTGGAAATCTAAAAGTGCTGGAGAGGAGGTGAAAAAATGGGAACACTCCTTTAGTGTTGGTGGGAAGGTGAAACTGTGCAGCCTCTGTGGATGATAGTTTGGTGGTTCTTTAGGAAAATAAATATATAATGGCCATATAACCTGGCAATCCCCCTGCTACTAGGAATGTATTCAGAAGGACTGAAAACAATGACATGAACAGACATTTGCACACTGATGTTCATAGTGGCATTATTCACCAGCACTAAAAGATGGAAAAAATCCAAGCAGCCATCAATTGATGAATTGATAAATGAGTTGTGGTATATACACAAAATGGATTACTATTCAGCTGTTAGAAGAAATGAACTTGGGATACATGAAATCATGGATGAACCTTGAGGACTTTAGGTTGAGTGGAATAAGCCAGACACAAAAGGACAAAAATTGTATATTTGTCACATTCACTAATATGAACTAAACGCAATGAGTATACTCATGGAGTTAAACTATAGAGTATAGGTCCCTAAGAGATAGACTGTGTGTTGAGAATGGAGAGCTGATGCTGAATGTGTGTAGAATGTTTAATAATGGGAATTGTAAATGTGGGGAAATGGTTAGAGTTGTTGGTAATAGATTATAGTGATTATACTCAATACTGTTGATATATAAAGATGATTGTGGCTGAATGGGGAAGTCTAGGTTCATTAATGTCAAAAGAAAGAAAGCTAGAGGATAATCTAGGGACTTTATAACACAGTGATTTTTGTGGTGGTTGAGGATTGTGGTTAAGAGTACAAATTCAGAAATATTCCTCTATTACAAGATGTATTAGTTTGCCAAAGGGATGCTGATACAAAGTACCAGAAGTTTATTGGCTTTTGTAAAGGATATTTTTTTTTTAATTTTTTATTT
>PVKH010018814.1:0-15022 GCA_004027955.1 Chaetophractus vellerosus | reverse complement strand
CTCACAGGTAGAGTCTGGAAGAGAGGTTACCAGGAGATAGGAAGGGAGTAGAAAGCAGCGACCTGATGCTCAATGTGGGAAGAATCTATGATAAGGTGGAAGGGGGTGGATTGGCAGTGGACGAGGGGTGATGGTGGTACAGCAATGTGCGTGGGGTGGAGAGTGCTGGAATGTGAGTGTGGGTGGGATAAGGGGGGGGGTGCGCGTGGGACTGGCTATCCATGGAACATACTTTGAATTATTCCTTTAGGAGAGGTGATTGGAGAAGCCAAGTCCTAACTCCTTCCCCAGATCTTCTGATGATCACATGATTTAGCTAATTGGCCAAAAAGAATCCCTCTTCCTTTTGTGTGAAGTTGATTGATGTCTAATTGAGAATCAGAACTGCAACTAAGTTTCATTGGTCCTAGACTCTCACCAACTAATTTAATATATCCCAGATCCACTAACAACATAACTGCAGAATGAAATAAAATCAGACTTAGTTTATCTTGCCAAAAGAATGGTATGATAAGTTTTGTTGCCAATGACGCAATCTGCAATATTATAGTAAAATAAAAAATAAATGCCTTTTGGTCGTAGACATAACCACAATACATTTATAGATCCAAATTCCTAAAGCTATGATAGTGAACATCTCGTTCGTGTTGATTTTGGCAACTTCCAAATATGTTGTGTATATCTTGCTGCCACCCACTAAATCTCCCACGCTTGCCACTTCATCAGTGACTCCAAATTTATATAAAGAAAATCTGCATAAGGAAAACTCCCACCCCTCATAAAATTAAGATCTCCATATCTAGGAATGTTGCATAGAAAAAGCACTTTCAAATGAAATTTCTAAAAAATCATTTCAACAAGGATGGTCTCGTTATTTTGGTGCAGATAAAGAATAAATGTGTATCACAGTGAATAATTTTCAAGCTCTGTGCTCCACATACAAGAGTCGAATAGATTAAACTCCAATGTAAGCACTTTGAGAGACCAGAGTTGAATTAGCGTGTGGCTGCAGAAACTCACAGCATTCCTGGAACATTGGAGAGAATAAATATGTGCTGAGAGACTAAGTGGCTGACTTAGTCACTTCAGGGGCCACATCATAAATTTTGTGCACCAACTTTTGAATAGAATTAATCGACAACAGCCCAATGCCCCATTCCCCATTCTCCCTTTCTCAATATTCACAAACACACACACCCACACCTGCACACCCAATCAGCTTTTCTAAGCTATTGCATGCAAAGAAAAACAAGTAGAAGATATGGTCTTATATCTGGAAATCACGATTTAGAAACATCATGAAAAACCCATGATCGTCATTCTGGTCCTGGTTCATCCCGAGAGGCTGTCAGGGAACAATACATCTGGGATAGTTCGAAAAAGTACACAGTGCTGTTAAGAATCCTTTGGTTACAACTTGAAACTTCAAATAAAATTTTTAAATGAGGGATTGGGAACATTCAATTATCTGCTTTTGTGCTCCACCTTTATTTTTGTTTGTTGATATTTAGCAAAGAACAACATAAAATAAACCTGTTTAGACATCGTATTTTTCCACGGAGAAAGCATAGAGAAAGGCAAGCTGACTTTAGGGGAAATCCGAATCACCAACAAACACCCCATACTCCCAAAACCAAAGCAATCATTCATATTTATTTCCCAAATTGATTCGCAGACACTGACTTGTTGAAGACTAGATCTACGGATCATTTTTCTATTTATGGCTCGTTGGTTTTATAAGTTCTTGTTGATCATAATGTCTTGAATTTCTTTGCAAACAACAAAACATATTTCCTCTTTGTAGGATATCAACAGCCTATACCAAAGGCCACAGTGAGACTTCCTTGGGCCGAGCGGAGGAGTAACTTGTCCTCAGTCACTGAAGGCTGCCACTCTGCTGCTGTGAAGACAGCCAGGCAGTAGTAAAAGTAGAGTTTCTCTGTTAAAGAGAAAAACAGATAAAACAGATGTCCTTGGAAACTGGCTGGTCTTGGAAACCACTATTTGTTTGTGATTTGCCTCAATGACCAAAAATCACCACTCTATATCCACAAATGATTCAGCAAATTTAAGGATAGGAACCATGATCTATTTAAACATTCAGATTTTAATTAAAAACACTAAAAAGAATCATCTTAACCCCAACATTTCTATCAGATGTTGGGGCGTACAAAGCTTCTTTGCTCCCGTGACCTGTTCTGAAGCCCCATTCCATCCCGCAGGGCAGGGAAGGCAGGCTTCTGATGAGATTTGCTGGCACATCAAATGGAAGGGTGACAGGAGCTAAAAGGGGATTCTTCTTCATAAAACAGTATAAATGGGGGAGGGAAAAGCAGGCCCACCAATGCAGGACTTGCAAAGGAGTTGTTTCAGAAATCTGATTTTCAATCCTCAGTTTAACATTCACTTCAAGGCTTTAAAAAGGTGTGGTGGAAGAGACCTAAGAAAGGATTTCTTTGGCAGGAGTCCTGAGCATGGCCACCACCCCAGTGGGCTCTCCCTGAGGGAGGAAAGGGGGAGCATCCCTTTCACCCAGGCCAGCGCGCAGGGTGGGAGGCTTCCGGGTGACGGCTCGGGGAGTTTGATCTGGGGTCGGGAGGCGTAGTGATGACTGTGGCTGGATTCAGGCTTGCAGAAGCCCCAATGGGAAGACAGCACCTGACCACCCTAAAAGCAGAGGTGGGGAGGCGGCTGTGCTGCAAATCGTCTGCGCTGCCGGGACTTGGGGGTGCTCTGGGGATGATCCAGTCCCCGTAGTTAAATGCCAGAATAGAGCACATTATGAAAAATTCTCCTGAAAAGTCCCTCAAGGGGATGGAAGAAAGGTGACCCTAGGAGAAGGGTGGACTTCTAGAGCAAGAAGTGACCAATTTGAAGAGGCCTCAACTGTATTAAAGGACTACATTGCTCCCCAATATAAGGGTGTCTCCAAAGAACCCACAAAATCATGCCATCAGCTTCAAACACCCACCAAGCCCAGAGAACGACGACATCTGATCACCGCAGGCCCGTCAAGTCCTGCCTTTCTCCCCCCTTAACTCCTCCCCAAGGGCCCTCCCCACCCCTAGAGGGACCAGAGCAGCCTAGAAGCGGCGGCGGGAGGAGGAGCACGCGGTGGGAAACGGGCGCCACCGGGACCGCTCACCGACCCCAGCCTTCCTTGTCTGAGGTGCTGCTGATTTGCAGAGAGGGAGGAGCTTCCACATAAAATGAAATCAAAGTCTGGCTATTATCCTGGACCAAAAAAATTAATTACCAAAATGAGATTATCTTTGTGACTGAACCTGATCAGAGGATTTTCATTTTCTGAGAGTTAGGGGACTGCTCAATATTTCACTCAGAAACAAGGAAAAGCAGCCCACTGAGTGGACTGTCCTTTGGGGACCGGGGGCGAAATGGCGGTGTTTTAATGCTCGCACCACATGGACTTCCACTCTTTCAACAGGCCGCTTACAGGACCGCGTGGCTCCAAGCCCTCCACCAGTGACGCTCCCGCCTGGCTCTTCCTCAGAAGGGGCAGCCAAGAGCGGGCACTCCCATGGCGCACGCCATGCCCCAAGCGCTGGGCTCCGCCCCTTGCTTGGATTTAATACTCCTAGCAACCTGTGCATTAAGAATAATTATAATTCCCATTTTATAGATGGTGAAACTGAGGCACAGAGTGACCTTGGCAAGGTCACCCACCAAGCAAATGGCAGATCCAGGATTCTACCCGGCGGCTCAGCGCAGGAGTCCATGGCCTCAGCACTGCATCTGCACCCTGGTTAGACCACAGAGTTTCACGATCAGAGCCTGAGCTCCAGGGCCAGGCCGTCCAGGAGGAAACCCCTCTCCCTTCAGTGCTTACTACCTTCGCACTGTGATGCATCAACTGCCTAGGTTATCCTGCCCAGTGGTTTGGTCTCTGGCCTCACACCTGCCGTGGGGGTAGTTTGCAGATGGGATTAGCATCTTCGATCACGGATTTTAAATAAAGGAGATTGCCCTAGATACGGAGAATGGGCCTCCTCCAACCAGCTGGAGGCTTTAGGAGCAAAAACTGGGATTTCCACAGGCAGAAGAACTTCTTCTTGGAGACTAGACCACCTCCTCCTCTCTGAGTTCCCAGCCTGCGAGCTTCCTCTGTGGATTCCAGACTCAAGACTCTTCCTGGAATTTCCACCTTGCCAGCCTGTTGGCCTGCCCTACAATGTCAGGCTTGCCAGCCCCTGCGGCTGGATGAGCCAATTCCTTAAAATAAATCCCTCTGGACCCACATCCTACTGGTTCTGTTCTCTGGAGAACCCTGACCTATGCACTCAGTTTCCTCGTCTATAAAATGGAGATAAATTATAGTAACTACATCATTGGGTGGGTTATAAGTATTAAATTAGATCACCCATGTAAAATCACGTCTTAGTATAGTTCCTGACAGATACTGAATATGCAGCTACCATCAAACTCAGCCTTCTAGGGATATGCCCCCAACTTGCCCTCATATTCTAGCTTGGGCTTCAGTACTCAGCACAAGGAAAAGGCAACACAATCGATGGGTTACTGTGGAGGCAATTTGGGGAGGGACCCACCCTGAAATGGTGCAGCTTCTTGGAGCTGGCACAGCTGGGAGCCTTTCTTACTGCGGGGCCTAAAGGGCCAAGAGAAGGGGGTTTCTGGAACACAGTGGGAACGGCAGACATGACAGAGTGCTGTTCTCATCCCTCGTCTGACTGTGCAGTAGACCCCTGACCCGTCTCCCTCTCTCTGGCCCCGTGCCTCCTTCAGCCTCTTTCAACCCATCATCCAGGAGCTGCAGGCAAATGTGGGGCGCACAGCCAGGGCCAGGCACTCAGCTGGGAGCAGGGGAGGGCATCGCTCTCTTCTGCCCTCCCGTCTCCTGTTGGTGCCCGCTGTTGGCAAAGCCCCGATGGAAGCCAGAGGGCACAGGCGCGCCCGTGGGGCGTGAGCAGGGCAGCCTCCAAGGAAGGAGCAGAGCGGAAAGGAGCGGGGAACGGCTCTGCAGAGGCGGCAGGAGAAGAACCTGCACAGCCTGTCACCCCCAAAGCCTTTTCTGCATCTGTTCACACGCCTGACCTGGACTAGCCCTGGAACAGCAAGTTCTGTGCGTGTTTAAGCTGTTCTTTTCGTTTCATCTAAACTTGCGTCTTCAGATTTCAAAGGGATCCCTCCTTGGCCAAAGAAGATTTTAAAAGATGGCCATCTCCCAGAGGTTCTTACACGCAACCTCAGCTGCCTCCCCGCCCACCTCCGTTACACTCACTTGGCAAAACCGCGGCCCTTCTGGGCGCCGACCCTCTGCCTCCTGCACCCCTGTCCCTGGGCGGCTGGCTGGCTGGCCACACCGGCAGTGGGCTCTGAAAGCTGCCTGGCAAGATTAGTCCCACGCCCCCCTCATCCTCCTAGATAATTATCCCTTACATTTTCCTTTCTCCTCCAATCTAAATCACGCCTCTCCACCCCTTACTCTCAACTGCGTCCCTTCTTCTCGTTTGTATAAGAAATAGAGCGGCTGAGAAAAGATTTTATGGCACGTCTATCACCAAATGCCTCAACCTTTCCATGACTCTGCCCATCTGCTCCTTCCCTCCTGCTCCTTCCAGTAAACCAGTGCACTTTCCACACCCTCCAGCACTCCTGCTCTGGTCCAAGCCTTCACCATCTCTCATCTGGTTGACTGCAATAGATGCCCCACTTGTCCCCTTTTCTGTGCTTGTGCTCCCTGCAGTCTAGCCACATGGCAGCACACAAGGTGATCCTTTTCAAATATGGGCCAGAGCAAGTCGCTGGCTCTGCTCAAAACCTAGAGCGGCTCTGTTTTCCTTGCACACCGCAAGCAACCTCCCACCCTAACACCTTCGCACTGCCCTTCCCTTCCCTGGAACACTGTTCCACCAGACAACCACAGGGCTGACTTCCTCGTGTCTTCCAAGTTTTTGTTCAAATACAGCGAAGCTGTTGAAAAGTTCCGCCCACCTCCTGACTCACAGCCTGGCGCTTCTGACCTTCCCCAGCCTGCTCTAATCTCTCTTTTCCTGGCATGTTTCACTTTCTTATGACTTCTGACCTCATCGCTTAATTATTATGTCTATTGTTTATTTCCTTTCTGTGTTTTACACCCAGAAGGTAAGGTCCTTTGAGGGCGGTGATTTGTCTGTTTTGTTCACTGGTATATTCCAAGAACCTAGAAAAGTGTGTGGCCCTTATTAGGTGCTCAGGATATAATTATTAAAAGGATAAATGACTTAATGAGTGAATTAATCCATCTTGGGGTGATGTGCATTCTTCCTCCGATTCATGCCCAAGACAATCTTGTTATCCTATAACCTCTGACCTCCTCAATTACAGAGTTAGCCACCCCTATTACAGCTGAGGTAAACTATAGGGAAATGGGTGAGTAGAAAGAAAAGAAAAAGGTCTGCATATAAAAATATACAACAAGAGCCAGGAAGAAAATATAAATAGCTATTATAGTCCTTGTTTATGCAACTAGACTTAGCATCATAATTGGTATTTATAACCTCTTTCCTCCATGTCCCATTCTCTATTCACTTTTCCCTCAGCCAGCAACTTGTCTAGTTTACGTTCTTAACCTGGTGAGTTGACTCAAACTTTATTAGGAGTCTCATGTCTTGTTGGTCTGGCTTATATGGCGTTGCTATCATCTCCCACTATATCATTTTACACCAGGTATGTATGGGAGCATCAATACACCACCCAGAAGTTCCCTGTGTCCCAGACTTAATACTGCTTGCCCCACTGTGTATCTCTTCTATTATCAGGCTCAAACATAACAGCTAACCCAGTAACTCATTCTTTGACATCCATTGGTAGCAAAAAAGAAAACCCAAACAGTTAGATGTACATCTGAAATTCTAATTCAATGGAACTATTGTTGTGTCTCCTTGTGAAAACATTTTACCCTTAGATACTAAAATTTTTAGACCAGTAGAGCGCAGCTGGGTCAAAGGCTATAGAAGTAAACAGTGCTTCATCCACTGTTTTCCCTTGGTTGGAGACGTATGTATTCCACTCATGCCAGAAAGAACACGACATATTCGCCACTGCTTCAGAGCAGGCACCACTTCCAGGGGTGCAGCAGCCCAGCTTGCAAGGCGTGGTCTCCCAGTCAGCATTGCAACTGAGTCGTCAAACCTGCTTTCCCGCATTCTATAATGCCTGTGTGATGTTTCTGGGTGATGAACGACACAAGAGAGTGCCATCCCTTGTCTACTTTTAAAGAGAAAATGAGGTTTAGATTAGAAGTGACACAGCACAGTACTCCATGGTGGTGACCATTCGATAAGGCCACAGATAGTGTTGCTAACAGAAGCAAGGTGGGAAGAGAAGGCACATCCATTTCTAGACCAATGGTCTCTTCCACTGAAGACTGTGTCCCCATCTCTGACTGAAGGGGTTCAGTGTCACTGAGCTGCCACCAGATGGTTGGCTAGACCCTTCTGGGGACACAGCTCAGAGCATGAGCCGTGGCAGGTGTTCCACATTGATATCCACTGCTGGCAGCTTGGGTGCCCAGGAGCGGCGTTGCTAATCAGCCCTGGGAGGAGGACCTGTGAGGTTAAGCCCATACACACTCACCACGACAGCCATCGTGCCCACCCTGTTCGGGAGACCAGTGAGCCAGCACTGCAGAGCCAGGGAAAGAGGCTGGCCAGCACCTGCGGATCCGGTCCCTCCGTTCACCTGAGATCATTCTCTAAGAGGGCCGGTTTGGAGGTACAGTCCATGGATTCAAACATCCTCTCAGAATGGACCTGTTCTGCAAGATAAATCCATATACTTCTTCCCCAAATCTCCTCACCATCAATCTTCCCATCAAATCAAACGTAATGAAAGCCAGAAGACAATGGAATAATATATTAAAATGTTTAGAGGGGGAAAACTGGTCCACCTAGAATTCTATAGCCAGTGAAAATATCATTCAAAAATACAAGTGAAATAAAAACATTTTATGGAAATAAAACCTGAGAGAAACTAGAAAAAGAAGAAATTAAAGACAAAAAAGCAAAAGGGAGAAATAATAAATAATTAGTATTGTATGAATAGAAAACAGATAAATAAGAGAAAAAGCAACAAAGCCAAAACTTGGCAGTCTGAACAATTAACAAGACTGATAAATCTCTAGCAAGAAAGATCAAGAAAAAAATAGGACACAAACTTACCAATATTGCATATCAAAGGGGAAACATGACAAAAATTCTATAACTTGATCAATTTTTTTGCCAAAAAATTCTGCAAAGCAGTGAAAATGGACATATTCATTTTAAAATACAATTTTCCAAGATAGAGCAGGAAGAAACAGAAAATCTGGAGTCCTTTATGTGTTTTTAAAAATTGAATTCTTAATTACAAGAATTTTCAGCCACAGGTAACTTTGCCAATGAATTCTGCCAAACACCTCAGGAAGGAAAAACAGCGATCTTGAGCAAATTATTTTAGAGGATAAAGGAAGAGGAAACACAACCCAAGTCATTTTATAAGACAAGCAGGGCCCTGAATCAAAAACCTGATAAGGACTTTAAGAGAATAGAAATTACAGACCAACATCCTTGTGAGCATAGAGTCAAAATCTTAAGTAAATTATTATCAAATATAATACTGCAAAACATATTAATGATGAAGTATGGCTTATCCCAGAATGCATGGTTGGATAAACATTTGTAAATCAGTAAAGATAATCTATGCGCTCACAGGATAAAGGAGATAAAAACATATGATCCCCTCAGTAGATCAGAAAAAGATCATGACTGAAAGAGATATTAGCACTCTTGGAATAGGAGGGGACATCCTCATTCTGACAAAAAACAGATACCAAAAAACCCTACAACTAACATCGCACAATGATAAAATAGTCAAAGCAATCATGTCCACTCTCACCACTTCTATTTACTGGAAATGCTAGCCAATGCTAAAAGTCAAGAAAATGAATAAAAGGAACAAAGATCCAAGGGACAGACATAAAATTGTTTTTATTTGCAAAAATAACATGATGGTGTATGAAAGAAAGAAATGTTAATATACAAAATTCAATTGCATTTCTACATGTAGCAGCAAACAATTGGAAAATAAAAAATGTATAGCTATGCAATTTATAAAAGCATCAAAAATGACAAAATATCTTGAAGCTACCCCATAAAGTTCTGTTGCCCAGCAACTGCTGATTACCTTTAATGGCGTAGCCTCTAGGATGTCTGAATCTGGGATTCTTGGGCTGGGTTTGGGTTACCCTACAAATCCATTTTGGAGACCCAAGTACAGACTGAAAGGAAGGGCAAAACTTTCTTTCTCAGCTTTGCTCTTCAGAGCCCTCCCCAGTGTGGGAAGAGGCACCACTGCCTGTGTGGAGGCCCCCAGGGTAAGTCCTTCAAGAAACGCCAGTCCCCCTCCCTGGGCGGGCCTGACCTCAAGGTCGCTCAGCGTGGTGAAGAGTGGAAAGGCTTGCAGGGCCCATTCCCTCCTCTAAAAGGGGGGAAGAGTCAGCATGGAACTGTCCAGGTGACCAGATGACCAGCTCCTCAAAGCCCTGTGTGCTGGGAGCCTCCAGTCCTCATAGTCGTGACAGTAGAAGAGGAGACTTGGGGCGGGGAGGGGGGTTGCTTCCCAAAGGGGAGGGAGCGTGTATTGATCTGAAGACTCAGCAGGTTTCAGAGAAGCCCAGGAATGGCAAGGTGGCCCAGCAATTGCCTTCTCTTGCCACCCTCACCTGTTTCTCCTTGAATTCCGTTGTTTCCTAACACCAGAATTTGAACTCAACCATTACTGCTTATGTGCCTTCTCCACAGGAGACACCAGCGTGTGATAGAAAAAGTAAATAAGGGTCAGATGCCCTGCTTCCCTTTTCAGCTCGGGTGCTAACGCGCCGCACGTTTGGGGACCTGCCCCATAAGTACGCCTCTCCTCGGGTTCCCTTTTGTAAAATTAGAGTGCTGAATGGTAAGATGAGGTCCACCATCATGGCTCTAATGCCTTAGACCATTAATGGTGTCTGGAAGGATTTAAATGGGACCAAATGGTGTAGAATTGATTAGCCTTTGGATTTGTAGCATTCTGTAATCTCTGAAAACTCCTTCCACATCCATTACTTCATTGCTTTGTATCTTCTCCCATGATTCTAAGGCATTGGTATTCTGAGCCTCATTAAGCAAACAAGAAGGCAGACTCAGAAGAGTTAAACGAATGACCTAAGGTCACGTGAACGCTAGGAGAACTTGAACCAGGAGCCAGACATCTTGGTTCCCAACCTGGTCCCCTTTCCACTCCCCCAAATTAATTCCTGTGTTTGCAGCTAATTATGATACAGGCAGCTCCTGGGAACCAGTGAAGTTCCCTTCCCTGCTAAGGTCAGGTGACAACATTACCCTGGTCTTTCTCAAAGTCCCAGGGGCTGGTCTGATTAAATGGGCTCTTCCCAGAGGGTCTGGTGTAGCTCAAATAACCTTCCTTCTAAGCCTCTCTCAGTAACTGGCCATTTGGAAAGAAAACAAATCCATACCACAAAGGAATTTAAAGTGTTATTTTAACTTTGTATATCATGCATAAAAAGTTACACTTTCACTTGAATCTTTTTATAAGTTGGGCAAAAGCAAAGTTCTTGGCACGTGTTCTCCAGGTGAATAGAGTTCAACTCCAGGACCCTCAACAAAACATCAGAGGACCCCTTGCCCCACCCCCTGCCCCTCTTCCACAAATTCCCAGTTCCCTCTCCTTCACTGTTTTATCTCATCTGTGCTGTTCTAGGCATTCTCGAAGCATTAAGAACTTAGTGGCAAGAACTTTGGCCCAATATTTAGATTTTCTTCCTGATTTTTCCTCTTAGTCTTGGTCACTGAAAGAAGAGAATTATTTCTTTTCAAATGGGAGATCAAAATCAAGAGCATATTTAGTCATTGCCAGAGCACAGAGCTTCTCCATGACACAAAGTACCATCACATGTACACGTGTAACATGTACACACGCACACCTGCACATACGTGTAAATACACGCACACACTCATGGCTATAAACATAAATTACTTTGTAGTTATTCAGAATTTCCACAGTGTCAGCCATCCAGGGCGCAGCTATTCATCCACCAGAAGAAAACTACTCCACGAAAGAAAGGTCTTAAAATATTCAAATGCTCTGGGTGCCTAACCTGCAAAACGTAGGCCACACAAACATTTCAAGGTAAGCATTGTTACCCCAGTTTTATAGAAAAAGAAAACCAAGCTGAGGAATGTGAAGTAACATTGTCCAGGAGCACACAAGCTTTGAGATGGATCTAGGATTTGAAGCCAGGACTATCTGGATGCAAATCCCACGCTCCTTCCTCTGCTTTGTGCAGTGTCTCCTGTGACAGGGAGCTCTCAAAAATCGCTATGCCTCACTTTGCCTGGTGTCTGCAAATTTTCACCTTAGTTGCCTAGCCTGAAATAGCATAGCAGCTATGAGTGGCAGTAAAAACATCTTTGTAGAAGCAACTAAAATGCATGAGACAGAAAAAAGGTAGCTAGCATTGCATATTAGATTTGATCATATATTCTCAGATGCATCATGTCTATTGATTGTCCCGATACCTTCAGAAAATACTCGTGGTTTTTCCTCATGGTTGACTGAGAGCAACTAATCTGTAGTCAATAAATCTGTTGATTAATAAGAACGAGTGTTAAAGATTTCTATTGAAAATTAAGATACAAAAAGTTTTGGTTCTTAGATAAATAATCATCAATATGTATTTAAAAAATCACGTAAATGGAACAGCCCACTAACTGTGGCATGTCCAAGGTTTCTTTTCTCATATACACAGATTGCACATTTACCTAGACAGCCCTACCTAATCCATCTCACACAGAAGAGCTAAGCATAGCCGTACAAAAAGAGAGGAGAATTACATGGAGGTATTAACCTCAATCATGTTTTGTAAACTTTCAAGACAAACTCATTTGAGGACTCCAAAAATGTTGTTGTCACAAATCAGCTCCACTGGCATCTGGCTCAGAATTCAGCTCCACTTGGCCTCATCCTGAAACCTTGCCTTCTGGAAAGAAGTGAGCTAGCTGCCCCCAAATTGTACTTGGCTTCCCAAACCTCAGTCTCCTGGGATGCTGACCACCACACCAAGTAACCCTTAGATGGCCTGTGAATGGTACTGATAAAATTTGATAATTCTATCACCAGTCATCTCCCCAAAATTGCCACTGCGGTAGGAGGGAGCGTTCCTGGCAAGTGAGGGGTCCCCCGCAGGGCTGAGGGCATGCTCTGCTCAGTGTCAGACTTTTCAGCTGAGTGGACAATCTGGCTTAACAGTGGGGTGCTGGGAGCAGAAACACTGGGACGCCAGGGCCGTCCTGGTCCCGTCGGTAACTTCATTTCCCAAACGCTCATAATTAAACAGCTTTTATTGAAGGAATCAGCATGAGCCCCTTAGCTTTGTTTTTGCAACCGGTATCGTATTTATGGAGTCGAATCTTGAAGACTTTGATACTGAATACCTCCTCGGATGTGTTAACGTTGGCAGGGGCCCTGGATTCTGAAGATGCCGCGCTGCCCCAGCACGGCCGCCCCCCGGCCTCCAGCTCATCAAGCCCCCAAACCACAAAGCAGCAGTTCTCCTGTAAGACTCACTTACAGCATTTCTCCTGAAAGTCCCAAGGAACCATGTGCAATTGAAAGAGGGTGAAATAGGATCTCAAAGTGTCTGTCCAACCAGAAGTTTTCAAAGAAAACATTTCTGAAATCTTGTGTTCACTGCTGCTCCAGCAGGCCGATTAGATGGGATGGGACTCGGGGAGGGCTGTCGCCAGTCACTGCCGCAGGAAGAGCAGACAAGACTTAAAGCAAATAAACGAGCCTAAAACTGGCATCCCAGAGGCCCCTGCCCAATGACCTGCTTCATCATCCCCCAGTAGGGACGGCCAGCCCACCACCTGGGACCGAGAGCCAAACATAGGTTAATCATGTGAGAGGTTAGTTAGTGGCCTCGATTACTAGAAAGTAATTAATCAGAGAAAGTCTCCAAACAGGAGGAGGATAAACAAACAGGCAGGCACATTCAGCCCCCTTTTAGCTCTAGATAAGGCAGCCATCCAGGTGTCCTGCTGGGGTGGGGTCCATCTATCTTGCTCAGTTTCTCTAAGGAAATATGGTGGCATTTCTCACATATGCCTGAAAACACAAAGCCAGGAGAGCTCTGAAGGTGATGGAGATGCGTGACGATGGAAATGTTATTTGAGGAAAATCTCCCCAGGGCCCTTTGTAGTGAGCTTTGTTGCCCTATACATCCTTGTTTGTTTTGTGTAAACTCTGCTGTATATTCAATATTTCAGAAAAGAAGTTTCTCCGAGCATCTCCAAACTCCTACCCATTTGGAGATAACCAGGAGCTTCCGTGGTAGTTTGGGGTCTGTGCATAAGGAGCCCACTGATTCTTTAGCCCATCAAGACTCCATCCTGTAAAGACTCTGCGTACAAGCTACAAAGGCATTTCAGAAGTTACTTTTGAAACTACTGGTTTCTTCTTCAACATTGATTTTGGGGTGAAGAAGGTTAGAAGAGATGAAAAGAAAATGTAGTCAATTCGAGTGGAAAGTATCAACTTGATTCAGCTTGACTTAGAATATCACATCAAATAGGGTCATTTGTTCATGGTACATCTTTTTTCTTCTGTAGGAACAAAAGAATGTCAGTAACTCTAGAATGTGTATAATGGAAACACGGCTGTGTTGGCTCAGTGTCAGGGAAAGCACACCCAAACGTAAGGCAGCGCAAGACGTCCTCTGCTCAGAGGACAAGCTCAATGGTTTTAACCTAATGACCCTCTCTTAAACAGCTCTACAGCAAATCACAATTAAATAAATACCACTTAATAGCAGAGATTTGTTTTACTGCCAGAGTATTTGTGGGAAGAGAAGGAGAAGGTTGAATGAGTCACTTAATCTTTAATTATAAAATTAACATAGTTTCCAAATATTGTTATAAATTCAACTTCAAGCTAAATTTACAAAATGCCAAAAAAAATGAGTTAGAGGCCTTCTGGAACAAAACAGAGAGGCGGAGGATGAGGGGTGGGGAGGGATGGAATACCAAAAATTGGTTGCTTTGTTTGGTTGTCTTAAACTAAAGCCAAGACTAGTGGCCTTCCTTCAACCCAGTTAGGAATACCTGGCCACATCATATACACTTCATACACATCAGTGAACCAGCGAAAAATGCAGCCACATATGTTGCTGTGGAAAAGTACAAGACTGGGGTCAGAAAAGCTGAAGTCAAGGCCCAGCTCTGCTACTCTCTGGGGCCCACTGGAAGGAACTGGCTGGAATGGAGGACAGAGATCTGGTCTACCTATTGGTTAATGCTGAAAACCCACAAAAGCACTTCCAAGCTCCAGTAGCCTAGTCAGGCTTCCCCCAGGAGGGACACAGGCAGAACTGATACCTTCATTCTCTCAAGAGCTTATCCTCTCACCCTCCCTCCTCTGGAAAGTCTCACCTTCCTTGTCTTTTTCTATATCATAATTTAGCTCTGATGTTTCCAGTGTGTCTGACTTCTCTAAGTAGGTGCCAACTCTTCTGTCTTTGAGCAGGTGGCCCGGGGGAGGCGTAGTAATCTCCAAGAGACTACAGTCAGGCTTTTATCTTACCCCACACAGATCCTGGGGCACTCAAAAAATTGATAACTTTCCCCAGGAATACTGGGGCTTACCCGAAAGCTGAGGCCTACAAAACCTTTTCCTCTTAGTGCCTCAAATAATTCCTAAAATTCTAGACTTTCCAGAAGCAGCTACAGATTCATCTGCTCCGGTCATAGGTCATGGTTGAGATAAAAGTGCACTCACTCTTCTGGTGGGGCCATGCCCCTTCTCTGGGGCACAGAAAACATCCATCACAGATGCACACCAATTGGGGTCACTACCTCCCCAAAATCACCTTCTCAAAATCCAGCAGTCTTGGAAGTGGATGTGCTCACATGGTTGAGCTCCAACCTTCCACATGGGGAGGTCCCAGGTTAGGTTCCCGGTGCCTCCTGAAAAA
>PVKH010018813.1:0-15024 GCA_004027955.1 Chaetophractus vellerosus | reverse complement strand
AGAACATTACTAAAACATTGGGCATTTCATATATATCCATTATAGCACTAGAAGATAGATGACATAACTCTTATTCTCAAGGAGTTTACACTCTTGGGAAAGACAAGACAGTGTTCATTAAACATTTACAAATCATTAAAGGATAATACAAATAAATACCAAAGTAAGTAGTCAGAAAATGAAGACTGAGTGAATATAGAAAAAATAGATATGGCTGTGAGCTGGAGAAAGCTTCTAGGAAGTGAGGAGGGAAGTCATCTTTTAATAAGTATTTGTACCTACTTTTTATAAGGCCTGAGCTGGATACTTATAAATAGGCAATAAGGAAAGATTACTGTTTTCACCTATATTCATGTTAGAACAAGAAAGGGGACTAGTAATAAACTCCAACTACTTCACCTTTTGGTAAAGCACCCCAAATGGTGGCAGAGTTCACCCAGTTTAAGCCTTACCAATGGTAAAGAATTAAATGGGGATTGTGATGATGGAGCTTTAAAAAGAGAGAGAGACAGTAGAGCAACCCAAAGCAGAACCAAAGTGTTTTTATTGTCAACTGCAGTAGTTAGTTGAAAGAACATGTATGTTTACCATAAGGAGGCATACAACTTCCATGTGACTCCAGAGCACAATATAGTTTGAGATTTGTGTGAACTAGAGTCAAGGAGCCACTCAGTTTGGAACGGTTGCCCACCACCAGCATTTAGGCAATTACTATGCATTCTGAGAAGGGTGTGGTCTCAATTTTATAGTTGAAGAAAAAGCCTGATGATATCTAGCATCTTAAATCAAGCCCTCTGTAAATCAGAGTAGATAGATTTCTCCTAAAGTGAAACACATTAAACACTTTTCAAAGGCAAATGACTTCAAGGAAGGAGAGAACTGGTTTTAGGACACCTTTTGAAATCTGTCCTTTAAACTCGCAGTGAATATGAGGGAAATAGCTACCACTCCTTCATCAAAGTCTGAAGGAACCAACATTAATCTCTCCCTAGGTCTAAAACTGCCAAGTTAAAATTTGTATCAATGACTGCTTAACCTACTTTCCTTCCTTGCTTTCAGGGCTCATCCTTACATGGGACCTGATCATTTATTTGTTAAGAGAATAATTAGCTTTTCAGAGCTTCTGTGCTAGATAAAAGGCCAAAAATAGACCGCAAGTCCCACTGCCCATGGCTTCTTAGAGAGGATTATAGGAGTAACAAAATTTGGACAAGAATGTATCTGTCAGTGCCTTTATGCTTCTGAAAGATGCTCCCTCCAACTCTTTCAATTCAGTTGGTCTCTGGTGGCTTGCCATAACCATGACTCTTCCCCTTTTCCCTCCCTGAAGCCTTGAGTAGATTAAACCTGAATTTCAAGATGACCAGGCAATAAGAATCAGAGTCCAGATGCTGGAACTAAACTGGGGTTTTAATCATGACTCTGCTAGTTTTGTCAAGTTAATTTAACTTGTCTGGGTTTATTTTCCTTCATTTCTAAAATGTGCACAAATAATCTTCATCTCCTGAATACTAAGTAACATAATGTATTAAACTGGTCATGCACAGAATAAATATTTACTACATGGGAGCTGTTTGCATTGTGATAGATGTGGAAAGCACAGCACCTTTTTCATTTAAGCTATTGAGGCCTGGGAGTAAATTGGGTCTTCTGGGATTGTCAAAGCTTTATAGAGTCTGAGAAACATGGGAACCTTTAATCAACTTGTTGATCAAGGTAGCAGAATCTAAATTTTGCACACTACACCCAGATGTGTAAAACATATAGCACTGTTCAACTTGCTTTGAGGCTCCCCTTCTCACTGATAGCAGTGGAAAAGTAATACATTTACCCATTTTTAAAAGGGTAAATCAGTCTCTCCATTTTTGGGGTGGGGGCTGAATTTTTTTTTTATTGTGATAAAATTTATTGTATCCTCCTCTCCCATTCAGCACTACAGGAGTGGCCACCCTCCTACACCAGTAGTCTCTTCACTCCACTTGGGCTCCAAAATCCCCCCATCCTACTAACATGGACACCTTCATCACCTAGCATGGTTCCCCCCAACATTGTCTCCCTACCATGCTATGGAACACTATCTTGCTCAGTCCCTCCTTGGCCTTTGACTGAATGGTTAGAAAGGGAAGCAAAGGGGAAAGAGTAGGAGAAGGAACAGGAGGAAGAGAACTTAACTATTTTTTGAAGCCAGGAAAATAATCTTTTAAAAAAAAGGTTTTTAGGTATAATATACAAGAGTAAGTAATATTAAGTAGCACATCCATATCCTATTCCTAATTATAACTACTTCTTAAAGCAACATTTGTCTTTGTTTACAAATACAGCAGCAAGTGATAAAACCTACCATCTCAAACAGATGTCTTACTGTTCATAATACAATCAAATATGTATGTCTCAAATCACATTTTAAATGGTGTATTAGTCAGCCAAAGAGGTGCTGATGCAAAGTACCAGAACTCCGTTGGTTTTTATAAAGAGTATTTATAAAAACTTACAGTTATCAGCCCCTAAAGAGTCCATAGTTATCATAAGAGATACTTTCTCACCCCAAGTCTGTTGCCACGTGTTGATGCAAGATGGCAGGCAATGTCTACGAGCGTTCAGCCTTCCTCCTTCCTCTTAAGGCTCTGTGGTCCAAGCTTCTGATCTCAGCTGTAGGTTGGTATAAGGCTCATCTCTCTCCCCTGGGCTCTTTTCTTTCCGGGCTCAGCTGCTGTGGTCTCTCCACAAGGTCAGCTGTAGAGTATCAGGCTCATCTCTCTTCCTGGGCTGCATCTATGGAGCGCTCTCTCTTACTGCGTATCTGCTTCTGTGTTCTCCTTCTCCATGCATTTAACTTCCCTATCTTTGATTGAGCATCTTTTTATATAGCCCACAAGTGGGTGGGGGGTAGGGGTATTCAAACTGAGTCACCTTAATGACATGGTCAAATAAAAACCCTAATCTTGATTGAATAAAGTAAAAGTGAAACCTCTGAATCTAATACAATCTAATACACCCAGAGGAACAGACCAGTTTACAAACACAATCCAATATCTTTTTAGAATTCATAAATAATATCAAACTGCTACAGTTTAACTTAAAATGCTCAATTACATATATTAAATTTGGCATTTAAAAAGTCAACTAAAAGTTACAATTACAAGAAAATAAACGTTAGAGACATGCATTTAGAAATCAGGTTTACTTAATGTCAACAAACCAATATCTGCTTATCAGTGACAGGCAGTTCCTTCATCCAAAGAAAAAAAGAGAGGAAAATGTACCATTACTTTGTGTTTGAGTGATGTATTAGGTTTTCCAGGGAAACAGAACCAACAGGATACATACATATATATAAATATAAATGTAAATATGAGATTTTTAAAATAGGAATTGGCTCTTGTGCCTGTGGGGATGGGCAAATCCAAATTCTATAATAAAGCCTGCAATGTGGAACTCCAATGAAGGTTTTCAATAAATTCCCTAGGAGAAGCTTGCTGGATAAGTTAGAGATGGAAATTCTCCCTTCTGACTGCTGAAATCATTACTTCTTCTTTAAAGGCCTTCAACTGATTGGATGAAACTTCTCTCATTGTTGAAGGCAATCTGCTCCATTGACACTAGATGTAATCAGTCATAGATGTAATCAATTTACTGAAGATTTAAATCCATGAAATATCCTCACAATAACAGGCCAGTGATTGTGAGACAAAACAACCGGACACCATAACCTGGCAAAGTTGACACACGAATTTAACCATCACAGTCCACTCCTTGTCATCTTGGCACCCATACACACCTCCTTAAACCATACTGAATCTCTAAATAAAAACAATAGCAGTCATAATTTTGCCTAACAATACTCAACTGTCCTGCATACAGCTGGAAACACACTAACTTTCCCCAGAATAAGGTGCAAGTCCTTGGGTCATGCTCACTCTTAAACTTAATATCCTATAACTTAAATACTATGACATAAAGTAATATAACTTATGTCCATCATGTATTAAGGAGATAAGATAGGAAAGAAAACAAATCAATTCGCTTTATGTATATATACAAACATAGTCATAACAAAACAAAGAAGAAATATTCATAACCATTTCAGTTTTCATTTCTGTAACTGCTCATGTTATTTATAACGACCTTCTTCTACTACCCATTCCATAGTCCCTTTACCCTCAGCAAAGACCTCAGCAGGCCATGGTTCTTTGCTTGGTGGTGTGACCCAAACCTTCATTCCTGAAGTTTCTGGGTTGGATTGTTTTCCATTGGCTTTAGTCACAGAGCATGATAGTACTAAAACATGCCCTAAAGGATATCTCATATTCCAGGCAAACTCTTCTTTACCTCCATTGTGTAGTAGCAGTCCTTTTTCTCCTTGATAATCAGGATCAATCACCCAGACCATTACAGTAATTCCTTTCTTTGTCTGTTGATTCAGAGGCATGAGGAGCTCAAAGTGGCCAGGTAGCATTTTTAACTTTCAGTTCAATCGAATCATTGTTGTGTCTCCTGATAGGAGCACTCCTCTTTTTGGAAGTAAAACCTGTAGACCAGCAGAGCTTAAGGTTGCAGGGACAAAAAGTAAAATTTTTTCTAGTGGATCACTGGGGTAATAGTGGATGGTACCATTCCCATTTCCACCCCTTGATTCCTAGACCATGAATCATGGCTATGGGAGAAACAGCACCATAGAGTGTTTTATAATTTAGATTATATACAGCCTTCTTGAGAACATACCCTGCAAAGTATTGCCACCCAGTTGGCAACATAATTGAGTCTTCCCAAGGTCACTGCACTGTTCTATCAATCCAGCTGCTTCAGGATGATGGGGAACATGGTAAGACCAGTAAATTCCATCAGCATGTGCCCATTCTCACACTTCATTTGCCATGAAGTGGGTTCCTTCATCAGAAGCAATGCTGTGTGGAATACCATGACAGTGGATAAGGCATTCTGAAGTCTGTGGGTGGTAGTTTTGGTAGAAACATTGCATTCAGAGCAGGCAAACCCATATCCAGAGTATGTGTCTATTCCAGTTAGAACAGAATGATGCCACTTTCATAATGGAAGTGGTCCAATGAAATCAACTTGTCACCAGGTAGCAGGCTGATCACGTTGGGGAATGGTGCCATATTGGGGATTGAGTGTTGGTCTCTGCTGCTGGGAGATTGGGCAGTCAGCAGGGACTGTAGCCAGGTCAGCCTTGGTGAGTTGAAGTCCGTGTTGATGAGCCTATGCATAACCTCTATCACTACCTCCATGGCCACTTTGTTCATGAGCCCATTGGGCAATAACAGGAGTGGCTGGGGAAAGAGACCAGCTGGTAACCATAGAATTGGTTATCTTATCCACTTGATTATTAAAATCTTTCTCTGCTGGGATGTCATCAACATGATGTAAGACACTCCCTGAAAAAGCCTCCCCAGATTTTTAGTGAATAAAAGGTCAAATCTCACTTGCTTAGAACTCTGGAGGATGGTAGAGACTAGAGAAGGACTCCACAAGTGCTGAATTGAAGAAATAGAAAAATCTTAAATAGAATTCCGTACTGGATTGCTGGTTGGTTCCCATTTCCCTCCCCCTCACTCAGTCCCTGTAGTGTGGGAGTCACACACAGGCAGCATGGCTTGGGCCTCTCCCACCACAGATAGAGACTGTAGAGTGATTCACAGCAGCAAATTAGATCTCCACGCATATCCAGGCATAGAGACCTAAATCCACAAAGACCCAGGGCAGAACACAAGCCTCTGAGGAGTGCTACATAAAAAGGGCCCCCAGGGGCAAAAAAAAAAAAAAAAAAAAGAAAAAGATAGAAAGAAAGAAAGTATAACAGAAAGGATGGCAAGAACTGTTGTGCCCCTCATTCAGTCCAGTTTTAGTCAGTGGACTACCTAAAGACAAAATGGAAGTTTCTGGATTGACCCACCTTTCTGGATTCACCCCATCTGGCTCCCCAGGGTGGGATACTCTAAAGGGGAAGAAACCAGAGGCAGAAAAGCCTCACAGGGGAAAAAAATGGTTGGGTGTTTAAACTGAACTGCTGTAAGATAGGACAGGTCTCAGAACTGAAAAGCCTAAGGAACACAGGGCACTAAGGGAGAGAATTTAAACAACTTACGGGAGCTGGAGATAAAATCTGTACAAAAATAATCAGATCAAGTTTCCTGGAGAAGGAATAGAGGAAAGGGAGCTATCTCCTGGAGGTGACGCAATTGCACAAAAAGTGCAATTTTAAAAATTGCACCACATATAGAGGTAGAATCAGATGAAGAGCTAAGAAAATCTGAACAGTTAAACATGGGCTATTCTAAAGGTCTAGAATAAGTTAGGTGATGCATCAAAGAAGAGCCTGAACACAGAGTCAATCAACAATAAAATCCTAGGAGAAATGGACCTGCACCGTTAAATCTTCAAGATAATCATATGCCTAGACATTGGCAAAAAATTACAAGCCATACTAAGAAAGAGGAAGATATGGCTCAGTAAAGGGAACAAATTAAAACTTCAGAGGAGACTTAGAAGTTAGAACAACTAATCAATGGTATTCAAACAAATTTAAATCAATTCAAGGAGATGAAAGAAAATATGCATAAAGAGATAAAGAATATTAATCGTTAGAGAAAAATGGCACTCACTGGGGTACGGAGACTGATGAATGCAGGCAGAAAGCTTATTGGGAATCTCTGCCAATGGAGGGGGTCTAAAGAATAGATTTCAGCCCCATTGCCAACATGGCAGGGGCCTGAAGAGACACTTCAGCCCCTGCGTGGAAGGTGGTGGATATGACTTTATACAGTACTTTAATAGGTGAGGAAACTGAGTACAGCCTGGGGCCAAATGGCTAGAGGGTAGTGGGCTAGGAGGTAGAGTATTCTTGGAATGTGGGAGGTGTTGGTGGTACCTGGGCCCAGAGGGGGTGAAGGCCCTTATCTGCCCCACTGCTATATGGCTCCTTTGTTCATTCTTGGGAGGGGATAGGCTGCCTCCTAGTCTGTAGGTGATGGCTTGCTCAATTGGTCAGGTGGGTTATGGCTGGAGGCTGCCTTTCTTCAATTTATGTCATGGGGGTATTGATTCACTGTCTTATGACCTGTTAATCATTGCAAACCTCATAAGGGGGAACCTCTAACATTAAGATAATGTGTTTGCATAAAGGAGAATCTAAAATATACAAAGAAACATAACTGAAAGTATGGTGATGAAAGACACAATAATGTATATTAAAATAACACTAGAGGCATACAACAGCAGATTTGAACAGGCAAATGAAAGAATCAGTAAACTAAAAGATAGGACAATCAAAATCATGCAGCTAGAAGAACATAAAGAGAAAAGAAAAAAATTGAGCAGTTTCTCAGGGATTTGAGTGACAGCATGAACAATACAAACATAGGCATCATAGGTGTCCTAGAAGGAGAAGAAGTAAAAGGGGCAGAAAGAATATTTGATGAAATAATGGCCCCAAACTTCCCAACTCTTTGAAAGACATAAATATACCTATCCAAGAAGATCAAGGTACTCCAAACAGAATAAATCCTAATAGACTTACTCCAAGACACATACTAATCAGGTCAAATGCCAAAGATAAAGAGAAAATTTGAATGCAACAAAAGAAAAGGATCCTCAATTAGATTAAGTCCTGATTTCTCATGAGAAACCATGGAGACAAGAAGGCAGTGGTATGATATATTTAAGGTACTTAAAGAGAAAAACTACCAGCTAAAAATTCTTTACCCAGCAAAACTGTCCTTCAAAAAAGAGAGTTTAAAATATTCACAGAAAAACAGAAGTTGAGTTTGTCAACAAAAGACTTGTCCTACAAGAATTATTAAAGGGACTTCTGTAGGTTGAAAGGAAAGAGTGACTTGAAATATTGTGAAGAAATGAATATCATCAGTTAGGATAGCTAAAAGGGTAAATGGAAAACCCAGGAGTACTGTGTCCTCAATATACAACTCTATTCTTTAATTCATATAAGAAACAGAATGCAATTGAACAAGAAAAAGGAATATTTACTTATGATGGGAATGTAAAATCTAAAGTGGGACAAAAAACTAAAAAGGGGAAACAGAGGGATATAGGAACAGGGAATATGTATGCTATTGAACCTACATTGGTATCTTTTCAAATTAGTAGGTTATAGATGTAAGTTGTGTAATATAAACCCCAGGGTAACCAGAAAGAAAATATTTTTAAAATATACAGAGAGACTTCTGGGATGATGACAGACTAGAAAGACACAAGACTCTAGTCTTTTCCAGAAAAATAGCTAGAGGACAGGCTGAAATGGTCTGGAGAAAATTCTTCTAGGGATTAGGACACCAGGGACAGGGTGCACACCGCCCAGAAGGAGAGATACAAAGGAGAAGAGTCCCAACAGCAAAACTGTGAGTTAAAACCAGCAGCTAAAAAAAACCCAAACAAACAAAAACAACCAGCAGCTGCTACTGCTGGCACCCTCTGCCATACTAAAGATGCTTTTGAATCATCAGGCCTCTGGCCCTCTACAGACAAAGGGTGCTACAGGGATCCACCGCCCCAGGAAAGGGGAGAGAGAGACACACACACAGCCTAAAGCTGTCTCAGCTTTTGACATACAAATTTGGTCTGCTGTGTCCAGTGAGCCTTTCCAGGCTGGGTGGGGCTGCACCACTGTTTGCCTTGGGACCCAGCTCAGGACTGGGGAGATCTGAGACTAGAGAGATCTGACTCCCTTGATCTCCCTCTCTATGATCTCCCAGGAAGAGCAGAGAGAGGGACACAGCCTAAGGCTGACTCAGCTTTTGACCCACAAGTTTGGTTTGCTATGTCCTATGAGCCCTTCCAGGCTGGGTGGGGCTGCACCATTGTTTGCCTTGGGAGCCAGCCCCAGCCTAAAGAATCCCTGGACTAAAGAGATCCATTCCTCCCAGTCTTCCTCTCTACTAACCAGGACTGATTGTTGAGGACTCAGAAGGGGTAGAATTGTTTCCTACTCTGGAAAAGGGAGGGGGCTGCCAGAGAAGCCTGGAGAACTGTCTCTGAGAAAGTTTGAGTTACAAAGCTTTTAGCCACCAGGCAGGAACTTCTATCACATCAATCATATCCATGTTGCAACAAAGACACTCTGACCAGGTGTTGAATTGAGAGGGCTGCCAAAGAGCACCATCTGCTGGCAGACCAAGGAAGTGCACGTGAGAAAATTAAAAGTAAATAGGTAAGAGAGTCTTATTCTGGCTTTTAAGCCTCTCTCCCCAAGGCCCTAGGAAGTGGGTCTGCAAGCCATTACTGAGTCCAGAGCCCAATTTTGAGCATGTAACACAGACAATCCTAAAGACCCAGGTTGAACCAAGAATCGAAGAACAGCAGTAACACACAACCTCCTGCCACTAAAACCCTACAAAAGAGAGAAAAATCGAGCACCTGAATAAACTACCATCCTAGTCAGATGCCTAGACATCAGCAAAAAATTACGAGCTAAACTAAGAAAATGGAAGGCATGGCCCAGGAAAAGGAATATATCAAAGCCCCATAACAGACACAGGATTTGAGATAACTAATTAACAAGATGCACACAAATTTCCAAAATCAAATTATGAGTTGAAAGACAGTATGGCTAAAGAGATAAATGACATCAAGAAGACATTGAGCAAGCATAAGGAAGAATTTGAAATCCTGAATAGAAAAGTAACAGAGCTCATGGGAATGTGAGATCAAAAACACATTAGGAAAAAAAGAAACCAAAAAAACACAAATAAATAAGAACACATTAGAGGCATACAAGAGCAGACTAGAAATAAATGATAGAAAGAATAAGTGATAGTAAAGACAGAACAGCTGAAATTGAGAGAAAAGAATGGAAAAAATTGAGTGGGGGCTCAGAAAGTTCAATGACAACATGAAACCCAACAACATACGTGTCATGGGAATTCCAGAAGGTGAAGAGAAGGGAGAAGGGGCAGAAAGTATTTGAGATGCAAATATTCTTGCTGTCCTGATTTTGTGATATATTAGAAACCATGCATATGTCCCCAGACCTAGTTTTTCTCCCTAAGTTTGGTTTTTAGAATGCTGGTGATAAACTAAGCCTGATTTATTATATGACCATCTTGTATGGGAAAAGACTGTAACTTTGAGTATATTTGGTCAACCTTAAGAGATATAGCAGGGGGACAGATGTGGCTCAGGTGATTGGGTATCCATCTATCATATGGAGGGACCTGGGTTCGATCCCTGGGACCTCCCAGTAAAAATTTAAAAAAGAAAAATATAGAAGGCGTGTTGGCCACCAGGCCCCGTGCGTAAGTGCACCGCCAGGCCCCATGTGCAGGTGCACTGTCAGGCCCTGCAAGCTACGCAGCAAGATGATGACGTAACAGGAGAGTGACACAAGAGAGAGCCAAGACAAGACACACCAAAAAACTGGGAACTAAGGTGGCACAGGTGGTAGGACACCTCTCTCCCATATTGGAGATTTTGAGGATCGAATCCCAGTGAAGACAGGAGGAGAAGGATTAGAAGAGAAGGCAGGAAATGGACACAGAGAGTTGTCCAGTGACACAGAAACAGTAAAAACTGGGGGAGAGGGCGGTAAAAATGGATAAAAGTAAAGAAATGAGTAAATAAATCCTTAAAAAAATGTATAGGGCAGGAAGATACAGACTAGTTAGTAGTAATACTTTGACGATGCTCTTTCATGATTTGTTAGCAAATGTTTCACAACAATGCAGGGTGTTTGCAGGGGGGGGGGATGTATGGGAGCCCTGTATGATGTTATGCATGTTTGTTTTGTAAGTTCATGATGTTTACTGAACACTTATAGTTTATATATGTTCCTGTACGAATGATATACTTTAATAAATTGTTTTTTTTAAAGAGTATTTGAGGAATAATAGCTGAAAATATCCCAACTTTCAGGAAAGAAATGAACTTACATGTCCAAGAAGCACAGCATACCCCAAACATAGTAAATCCAAATAGACCTACTCCAAGACACATACTGCTAAGAATGTCAAATGTCAAAGAGAAAATTCTGAGCAGCAAGGGAGAAGCAAACAATTATATACAAGGGACACTCAATAAGACTAAGTGTGGATTTCTCATCAGAAACCATGGAAGCAAGAAAACAGTGGTATGATACAATTAAGATACTGAAAGAGAAAAACTGCCACCCGGGAATTCGTTATCCAGCAAAATTGTCTTTCAAATATGAAGGTGAGTATAAAACATTCACAAACAAACAGAAATTAAGAGAGTTTGTAAAAAAGAATCCACTTTTGCAGGAAATATTAAAAGAAACCTTAGAGCCTGAAAGAAAAAGACAGGAGAGAGAGGCTTGGAGGAGAGTATAGAAGAAAGAATAGAGAAACAATAACCAAAAGACAAAAATATGGTATGACATATGAAAGCCAAAGAATAAAGTGATGGAAGTAAATAGTGCATTTACAGTAATATCACTGAATGTGAATGGATTAAACCCCCCAATCAAAAGATATAGGCTGACAGAATGGATTAAAAAAATAAAACAAAACATGAGCGAGCCATATGCTGCTTACAAGAGACTTGCTTTCTACCCAGGGTTCCAAACCAGCTAAAAGAGAAAGGATGGAAAAAGATACTCCCTGCAAATTGTAACCAAAGAAGAACAGGGGTAGCTATACTAATATCGGACAAAACAGACTTTAAATGCAAAAAAGTTATAATAGATAAAGAAGGCCATTATATATTAATAAAAGGGACGATCTACCAGGAAGATATAACAGTCATAAATATCTATGCTTCTAACCAGGGTGCCCCAAAATACATGAGGCAAACTCTGGCTAAACTAAAGGGAGAAATAGACATCTCTACAATAATTGTTGGAGACTTCAACACCACACTCATATAATTAGATAGAACAACTAGACAGAAGATCAACAAGGAAACAGAGAACTTGAACAATATGATAAACAAGTTAGACCTAACACATATACAGAACACTGCATCCAACCAAACTCAGTAAGTTATAAATTCTTCTCATGTGCCCATGGATATTTCTCCAGGATAGACCACGTGTTCGGGCACAATGCAGCTCTCAATAAATATAAAAAGATTATATAAAGCATCTTCTCAGATCATAATGGAATGAAACTGGAAATCAATAATAGACAGGAAAAAAGTAAATTTGCAAATGTGAGGAGGCTAAACAACACACTCCTAAATAATCAGTTGGTCAAAGAAGAAATTGCAAGTGAAATCAGTAAATGTATTGAGACAAATGAAAATGAGAACACAACTTATCAAAACTTATGGGATATAGTGAAGGTAGTCTTGAGAGGGAAATTTATAGCCCTAAACACCTATATGTAAAAAGAAGAAAGACCTAAACTCAAAAGATTTAACAAAACAACTGGAGAAACCATAAAAAGAACAGCAAACAAACCCCAAAGCAACCAGAAGGAAAGAAACAATAAAGATTAGAGCAGAAATAAATGAAGTTGAGAAAGGAAAAACAATAGAGAAAATCAAGAAATCCAAAAGCTGGTTCTTTGGGATGATCAATGAAATTGACAAACCCCTAACCAAACTAACAAAGGAAAAAAGAGAAAAGATGTAAATAAATACAATCAGAAATGAAAGGGGCAAAGTTATGACTGACCCCACAGAAATAAAAAGGATCATAAGAGGATATTATGAGAAACTATATGCCAACAAACTAGAAACCTAGCTGAAATGGACAAATTCCTAGAAATGCACAAACAACCTACACTGACGCTACAAGAAATACAAGAACTTAATAAACCAATCACATTTAAAGAGATTGAATCCGTCATCAAAAATCTCCCAACAAAGAAAAGTCCAAGACCAGGTGGCTTCACAGGTGAATTCTATCAAGTATTTCAAAAAGAATTAACACCAATCCTGTTTAAGCTCTTCCAAAAAGTTGAAGAGGAAAGAAAATTACCCAACACATTTTATGAAGCCCAAATCACCCTAATACCAAAGCCAGATAAAGATAGTCTAAGAGGGGCCAGTCATATAGCCAAGTGGATAGGGCGCCGGTATACCACATGGGAGGCCCCGGGTTCGGTTCCCGGGGACCTCTCCTAGTGGACAGACCGCCTTGAGAAGGGCAAGCCGCCATGGGCGGGCCAGAGCCGCCGTGGGCAGGGCAAAAAGCTGCCACGGACAGGGCAAAGCCGCCATGGGCAGGGCAGGTCGCCCGCGAATGGAGCGCAGCCAGCCACCCGTGAACTGAAGCGGAGCCGGCCGTGAATGGAAGCAGAAGCCGCCCACAAGCAGGGAAAGCCGCGCCTGTGCAGTGACCGGCCTCGGCGCGTCGCCGCAATGGGGGGGAGGAGAGATTGTAATGAAAATAAAATAAATCTTTAAAAAAAAAAAAAGATAGTATAAGAAAAGAAAATTATAGACCAATTGCCTAATGATCATAGATGCAAAAGTTCTTAACAAAATACTTGCACATAGAATCTAAAAGCATATCAAAAGAATTATACACTACAATCAAGTGGGACTTATTCCTGGTACACAAGGGAGGATCAACAGAAGAAAATCAATTAACCTAATACACCACATTAACAAACTGAAGGAAAAAAAAAACACATGATCATCTCAATCGATGTAGAAATGGCATTCAGCAAAATCCAGCATACTTTCTTGATAAAAAACACTTTGAAATTTAGGAATAGAAGGAAAATTCCTGAATATGATAAAAGGCATATGTGACAAACCCACAACCATCATTGTACTCAAGGGGGAAATGTTGAAAATTTTCTCTCTAAGATCAGGAACAAGACAAGGATGCACACTGTCACTATTGTTATTCAGCATTGTACTAGAAGTTCTAGCTAGAGCAAGTAGACAAGAAAAAAAAAATTAAAGGCAACCAAATAGGAAAGAGGAAGTAAAACCCTTACTATTTGTGGATGACATGATCCTATATTTAGAAAATTCTGAAATGTCTATGACAAAGCTACTTGAACTAATAAATGAGTTAAGCAAAGTGGCAGGATACAAGATCAACTTGCAAAAATCAGTAACGTTTTTTTTTTTTTAAGATTTATTTATTTATTTTACTTTTTTACCCATTTTTAACTGTCCCCCACTTTTGCTGTTTTTGTGTCCATTCACTGGGCAATTCTCTGTGTCTGTTTCCTGCCCTGTCTTCTCATCCTTCTTCTGTCTTCACCAGGTTTCGAATCTGGGAAACTCCAATGTGAGAGAGAGGCATTCTGCCACCTGCACCACCTCAGTTCCTGGTTTTTCAGCGCATCTTGTCTTGGCTCTGCCTTTGTGTCACTCTCCTGTTATGTCATGATCTTGCTGCATGGTTCACAGGGCCTGGCACGCCCACATGTGGGGCCTGGCGGTGCACCTGTGTGCAGGGCCTGGTGGCCCAAGCACCTTCTATATTTTCCTTTATTTTACCAGGAGTTCTCGGGGATCGAACCCCAGTCCCTCCAAATGGGAGACAGATGCCCAACCATTTGAGCCACATCCGCTCCCAGTAACATTTCTTTACACGACCATTGAACAATATGAGGAGGAAATCAGGAAAAATCCATTTACAATAGCAACAAAAAGACTCAAAAACCTAGGAATCAATTTTTCAAAAATAAAATGTTATCGAAGTATTTCACCCATACATAAACATACATAAACAATAAGTGTCTAGTAAAAGTTGTGACCTTGAAAAATAAACATGCATACCATCATACAGGACTCCCATACTTCACCCCACCACCAACTCCTTGCATTGTTGTGAAACATTTGTTACAGACTATGAAATAGCATTGTCAAAATATTACTACTGGGAAGTGGATGTGGCTCAAGCGATTGGGCTACCACCTACCACATGGGAGGTCAGTGGTTTGGTTCCTGGTGCCTCCTAAAGAAGACAGCAAGCTGGCACGATGGGCAGGTGCAGCAAGCTGAAACAATAACATGATGTAATGAGACACAAGAAGAAAAACATAATGAGAGATTAAACAAAACAGGGAGCAGAGGTTCCTGGTGCCTCCTAAAGAGGACAAGGAGGATGGCAAGCTGGCATGGCAATCTGAC
>PVKH010018812.1:0-15025 GCA_004027955.1 Chaetophractus vellerosus | reverse complement strand
ACATGGGAGGCCCTGGGTTCGGTTCCCGGGGACCTCTCCTAGCGGGCAGACCGCCCTGAGAATGGCAAGCCGCCATGGGCGGGCCAGAGCTGCCGTGGGCAGGGCAAAAAAGCTGCCACGGACAGGGCAAAAGCCGCCACGGGCAGGGCAGGTCGCCCGCAAATGGAACGCAGCCAGCCACCCGCAAACTGAAGCAAGAGCCGGCCGTGAATAGAAGCAGAAGCCGCCCACAAGCGGGGAAAGCCGCGTCTGCGCAGTGACCAACTCTCGGCGCGTCGCCGCAACGGGGGGGAAGGGGAGATATGTAATAAAATAAATAAATCTTTTAAAAAAAATAAATAAATAAATGTATGAGCCTTATTTGTTACACAGCCTTTCTGAAATACTATATAGTGTTTCTGGTTATTACTTGTCTTCAACCATGATCAGAACATGTGAGCCAATACCTACATCACTTTCCTTGAAAAGAGTTCTACTATAGATGTAGATAGCCGTTTGTCAGATAAAAACAGCAAATCTTAGTAAGTTTATTATTCATTAGTCACCATAAAAAACCTACTGTGAAACACTGCATAAATTAGAAATAACCTCCCAAATCTAACGTGCTAAAGTTTGATTTTATATCACAGGTGCTCAATTTAGCCGTCCATATTCTTAGGTAAGCAAAATAGATAAATATATTTCATACATATTTTTAAAGTACATCTTTAGAAATTTAAAGTGCATGTGAGTGACATTTAGATATGTCAAAATATAGATTTCAAAATACTGAATTAATAGTAAGAATAAATTATAATAGATTAGACTCAAATGCTATGTGAAATGAGGATAGGTTTCAATCTCTTGGCTGGGGGTTCTCAACTCAGACTACCTTCACAATGATCTGTAGAGCTTTCTTTTAAAACAAAGCTGCCAATTCTGTTTCACTAGATCTGGGAAGGGCTTGGGAATATGCTTAAAAGAAAAAAAAAAAACAACTCAAAAGGTAATTCTGATGTTCAGCCAAGATTGAGAATCCCTGCCCTAGGGTAACATGCTAAAAATCTATAATAAAAATTGGGATTATAATCATAAACATTCATTTACCATCATACATTTTTTAACTTACACTGTTGGGAACGATGCTATTACTGCCTTGTCTGTGAGGGTCCATCCTGACTCCTGTAGGAATGAGAAAGTTCAGACTGATATGTTCTAAATTAGCTTCAATAAAATCTATTATAAGCAAATACTTTTAGAAGTTACATATTATAAGTTAAAATAATATTTTCTCTACCAAAGTTTATCTGTTTTCTTAGTAGTTTGTTTTAATAATTGACTGGAAATACATGGAAAAATATATTTGCTTTTACTTTCCACGTGTCTATTTAGTTAAAAAATACTTTTGAAAAAAGCTGAAATATTTTTTAAAGTTAATTAAAACCATCTCCCAAAGTCAAGTAGCATGTCAAATTAAGAAACTGCATCAAAATAAACTGAAGGAAAAACATTCTATTCTGTAAGTCTACGTGTTCTATTACATCATAATGGTAACAAGAGCCCAGTTTTAGAGTTGAAGCTCAATATATTTGATTTGCCATGCATGAACCATCACATCATAAAATTTCTTAAACCAGACCTAATCACAGGCTTTTCTGTGGTATATAGTTTTATTTTTTTTATTATTTTTTAAAAATTATATATCCCCCCCCCCTTTCTGCTTGTTCTTGCTGTGTTCATTTTTGCGCTCTTCTGTGTCTGCTTGTCTCCCCCCGTTGCAGCGACCCGCCAAGTCAGCTCACCGCGCGGCGGCCTTGCCTGCTCGCGGGCGGCTTGCCCTGCCCACAGCGGCTTGCCTTCTCAAGGCGGTCCCCGCCCACTCGGGGAGGCCCCGGGAACCGAACCCGGGGCCTCCCATGTGGTAAACCAGCGCCCTACCAACTGAACTACAGCCGGCCCCTGTGGTATATAGTTTTAAAAGCATTTGAGTTTACATGCTTTCTTCAAGCATGAAAATTATGTTACCTTGTATATTTGGTGCTGCTGTAGAATCTGGTGATGCAGCTTGGTACGGCAAGTCCGTATTCAACTGCAAAAGATAGCCCTCAACTGTAGGCACTTCATCCCACTTGACATGAAAAGAGTTGGTAGTGGCTTTGATCAGCTGAACTTGTGACGGTGCCAGTGGTTTCTCTAAGGAACAATATCCATATTGTACATTTAAGTTTAAATTTAATAGTTTGCCTACAGTTTGTGAGAAGCTGGAGCTTTGAAAACACCAGTAAAGAATATTTCATCTGTTTACCAAGAGGGGAAATTTTTACTAAGATAAACATAGCTATCGTAGGTCAAAGGAAAATAGTTCTGATCTTATTTAATTATTTAAACAAATAAATCTAGAAACAAAGCAATCTAGTGCCAAACTACTTGAGTCATCAGATTCATAAAAAATGTTTAATCCTAGATATGGAGTGGAAAACCAAGTATTACAGAGTTATGGCTATGTTAATTTACCTTCTTTAGAAGTTTCTATCTTTTTAATTTTACTAGCTAGTTTTTAGCCAACTACACATATCTTAGAAATACCATTAATGTTAGCAAAGATGACTTGGACATGATATTTTGGAAAAACACATTGTCTCTTAAGTTAGTACCCTCTTATTAAGACTTGTACTATCCAAAATAGGTAAGTACCTTGGTATTACATATTACCAACATTTCCAAAACAAGTAACAACCATAGAATCTTAGGGCTGGAAAAAAGGACCTGAGATTATTTCTATAATATTCTTTTCTTCTTTTTCTATGTAAACCTACCATTTCAGGGAACTTACAATTCCCAAGGTAGTAAATTCCATCTTTGGCCAGTTACAAATGAAAATTTATTCTTAAAGTGAGTTGAAATCTTTAACCCTTATAATGTCATCTTTACAGAACAAATCTATTATCTATCTCTGTATATTTTAGAAGGAGGGGTTGGCAAAATACGGCCCACAGGCCAAAAAACAACCCATGTCTCTTTTTGCAAAAAAGTTTTCCTGGATCATAGACACACTCATTTGTTTAGGTATAGTCTGTGGCTGCTTTCATGTTACAATGGCAGGGTTGAGCAGTTGTAACAGAGAACATATGGCCTGCAAAGACTAAGATATTATATGGCCCTTTAAAGAAAAAAGTTTGATGACACCGTGTTTAAAGGATAATTAATCCTTTCGACTATTCTAATGTAAATTTCTTCATGATCCTCATCACAATGCAGTTTATTTATGTATCTCAAAGTAAGGCAACCCAGACCTGAACAAAAACAGACAATAAGAACCCAAGTCCAGGAGGTATATCATTAGCATAAAAGAAGTTACATAAAGAGAGACAGAGAACACAGAAGGGTGCAAATCAATGAAATAAATCAAGAAAATAACCAGAACCGAGGGACATGAATTTCCAGACTGAAAGGGCCCACTGAGTACTCAGACTATGGAATGAAAATAAACACACAACAAAGCACATCATCATGAAATTTAAGAACAATGGGGATAAAGAGAGGAGAAAAAGAAGCTACATTCCAAAGGACCAAACATCAGAAGTGGTTTGGCTTTCTCAACAAAAACTCTATAAGTTTGAATACAACAGAACAATGCTTTCAAAAGTCTGAAGAGCAATGATTTCCAATGGAGAATTCTATTTCCATCTAAACTACCAATTAAGTGGGAAGGAAGACTAAGTGCATTTTCAAACAACACAAGGTCTCTAAATCAATCAATCACCTATGCACCCTATTGCTGGAAAGCGTTACACAAAAAATGAGGAAGTAAACTAAGAAAGGTGAAAATATAGGATCCAGGAAACAGGGAATCCAGTACAGGTGAGAGGCAAAAGATATCCTCAGGAAGATGATGAAGGGATACTCCAGGATGGTAGTGGTACTGGATTTGTAGAGGGCAACCATCCCAGATTGAAGGAGAGATTTCTTCAAGATGATGAAATTTGATAGAATATCTGATGCATCTGACCATAATGAGAGAAGATTTAAACAAATGACAGAGAGTATTTAAACAAACAAAAGATTTAAACAAACAAAAGCAACAACTACTATTCCATGGGTAATAAAAAACTGTGCAAAGTTTTCATAGTATTCTACATGGTTCAGCTGTGAATAGTGTTTATATAGTCACAATATACTCATCTAACAAAAGTATGGTATAATGATATTGAGAAAATGGGGGATGGGGAAAATGTGTGGAAGAAAGATGAGGAATGGTGGGAAGAAGAGATATAAATCTTTAACATCCATAGTAGAAGGTGAGCAGATTATGCCTAAACTGAAAAATAACAAAGTAACAATATAAGCAAGTTATATAGAGATATGGAAGTAAATAACCAACAATCATTTTTTAATAGAGTTAAAAGCAGGTGTTGGTGAAGCAAGGAAAAGAGAGGGAGGGTGAGAGCAAAAGACTGCTATTTTTTTCATAAAAAGCTTTATAGAATTAGATTAGTCTTTTAAATGTTATCAAATATACAAAGTTTGACTGAAAGTAAAAAAAGACAAGAGGAAGAGCCCTTGCACATCCCCAGACTCCAAATTATTGCTAACATCAAGAGAAAAGGCAAAATTTAAATTTTGCCCTTATGATAGTTGGCTATGATTACTTTTAGATGGACATTGGTGTATAAAACCTTTTATTGAAAGGTTAATGGAAAACTGACCATTCAGATGCAATGGTTTTTAACCTTTTAAAGTCACAGTTCCCTTAGAGATTCTGCTTAAAAAGATGGATTCTCTTCTGAGAAAAATTCACACGCACAATTTTTCATCCAGTTTCTATCTTTGGACCTAATTGGTTATAACTCCTAATTTCAAAGCTAAATCATTAAGTTCAATTTTCTATATTTCTTTCCTGCTTGCTAGCATATGCTTCTTCCATAGAAAACATTTAGTCTCTTAGTTGTTCATTTTTTTCAATTATCTTAATTTTAAAATTAAACTCTTTTTAGATTACAAAAGCAATGACTATTACAGTAGAAAATATAGAAAGGTATTTTTTTTCCATTCAACTTAAATCTGTTCCAAAACATGGCAAGTATTCCATCGCAGGGTCCTTGTCCTTGCTATTCTCCCTACCTGCAGTATACTTGCCCCAGGTTTTTTTTTTTTTTTTTTTTTTTTTTAACAAAGACAGCTCCTTCTCACCCTTTGAATCATATCTCAAATGCCATCTCATTGCAGAGGCCTTTTTTGACCACTCACTCTGAAGAAGCCACCATCCTACCCCCACCCCCAACACACCCACTATCTCTTATCACTAGCTTATTGTTCTGTCTTACTGTCTTCATTTGCTTACCAGAACCTGAAATTGCTTTAATTTTTTTGATTATTGTCCATCATTCCCCCTAGCCTCACAACCCCTAGAACTTAAGCTCTTTGAAAGCAGGGACATTATCAGTCTTGTTCACTCAGCATTTATAATAATTCCTATCAATCAATAAATATTTATTGAAAAGTGGATGTGAGTTCCATTTTTTAAAAATTTAGTATTCTTATACATAATTTAAAAAATTTGGAATAATTTTGGATTTACAGAAGAGCTGCAAAGAGTAAAGAATATTCCTGTATACACTTTATCCAGCTTGTCCTAATGTTTGTTATCTTATATAACCATGGTACATTTAACAAAGTAAAGAAACTAACATTGGTACAATACTATTAACTGAACTAGAGGCTTCATTCAGATTTCCCCAGTTTTCCCACTAATGTCATTTTTTAAGTTCCAGGATCCAACTAGGATACCATATTGCATTTGGTCATCATGTCTTCTTAGTCTCCTATAATCTGTTGACTATTGCTCACTGTTTCCTTGTTGTTGTTGTTTTTTTTTTCTTAACCTTGAAGCTTTTAAGAGTACTGTTCATGTATTCTTAGAATGTTCCTCACCTGGCATTTGTCTGATATTTTCTCATGGTTAGATTTGGGTTATGGCTATTTGGAAAGACTATCACAGAGGTGAAGTATTTCTCATCCTTTGATATCAGTGGGTAACTGTTATCAACATGATATCACTAGTGATGTTAACCTTGATCATTTGATTAAGGCAGTGTTTGTTAGGTTTCTACACTATACAGTGGAGACACTGTTCTTTTTATACTCTATCCTTTGGAAGCAAGTTACCAAGTCCAGCTCACACTCAAAGGGAGGAGAGTGAAGTTCCACCTCCTGGAGGAGAGAGTGTCTACATATATTATTTCCTCCATTTTTAATTATGAGAGAGACAGTGGTATTTATACTGTCTCAAAAGACATATTATTTTGAGTATTTACCAAAAGGACAAATTTTGTTAAATATAAATACTATTACTTACCAGTATCAAGATACCAAAGATCCTTGCAGCAAACTTGACTATTCAATGCTTTTTTATACCCATCTCTTCCACTCCAAAAATACAATCGAGTGCCAATTGCAACAGCGCAGTGCCCAGCTCTTGGTCTTGGTCTTGAATTTTTTTTATCTTCCTGAGAATCTGATACTAGCGTGGTCCATTCTGCTGTATCTAAAAAAATTGAAATATCCATGACTAATCTTACTGTTCTTCAACAACAAAATAACAAAATTCTTTTATTAACGTTATTCAATAAGCAATTCTTAAAAGAACAAAAAAAGTAACTCTTGAAGGACTCACCCAGGTTTAGGTAAGAAAATGAACTGGTACATTTCCATTCACAATCATGAGGTGAAGTCTCAATATTTTCCCCCTTTTGTGGAACCCATCCTCCAAAAATATACATCCTAGACAACAACAATAAAAAAACAAGAACATAAAGTACTATTTTTCTAAATATTTTTACTTTTTGGATTTGAAATATTAAGAAGAATGGACTTAAATTGCTTATTTATTGATTCAAAGCCTCAAGACTATTCACTCATTTATTACTGTCAAGGTAATGGGAATAGGAAGATGAATAAAATGATATCTGAGGGGCAGATGTGGCTCAAATGGTTGGGTGTCCGTTTGCCATATGGAGGAACCTGGGTTCGATCCCTGGGACCTCCCGGTAAAATAAAGAAAAATATAGAAGGTGCACGTGCTACTAGGTCTTGTGCACGGGCATGCCACCAGGCCCCACTGAGTCACACAGCAAGATGATGACGTAGCAGGAGAGAGACACAGGGGAGAGCCAAGACCAAAAAAAAAAACAGGAACTGAGGTGGCACAGGTTGCAGGATGCCTCTCTCCCACATCAGAGGTCCCCAGGATCGAATCCCAGTGAAGACAGGAGGAGAAGGATGAGAAAAGAGGGCAGGAAACAGACACAGAGAACTGCCCAGCAAATGGACACAAAACAGCAAACGGGGGTGGGGGGGTGTTTAAAATGGAAAGTAAATAAATAAATAAATCTTTTTAAAAAATGATGTCTGCCTTCAAAAGTTCACAATTTTAAGAAGCAATATAATATCATAATTATGTCTCTCTGATAAGTTATTGAAAGTGGAAAATAGTTCAGTTATAATACACTTGAAAATCAATATTGTCTGTACCTCAGTCAGAAAGATATCCAGATGATCTACGAAATTCAAAGTCAAATTTAGAATTGTATGCATATAGTAACCAAAGAGGATTAACTTTTATACAATTTTGGTCACTGATACCTCTCAAGAGACTTTAAACTATATACTTCAGGGCCCTAAGCATTCTTGAGAGATGTCTAATGGGTACCATAGGAGAAAGGCTCTTCAGGCAGGGCTTAGGGCATATGTAACCTCATGCCTCTACTTTATTAATCTATTTTATATTTTAGAGTTCCCATGGAAAATTTCATTCTATAACAGGGTTCTGCTGCTTAAAAAAATGTATGAGATTTTGTTTAAACGTAAAGACTATTCTGTTTGGTTTTGAGGCTATTTTAAACAAAGAATTAAGTTCTAAAATACAAGTCGTTTCCTAAAACTTTTTAGGTTAACTCCCAACACTAGTAAATACTTCATTAAATTCCACTTAGGCTGTATTCTGAACCTTAGCACATTGTTGCACAAAAACGGGAACTTATTGATAATAATAGCTGACCTTCATGTAGTTAGTGATCTCTATGTACCAGGCACATATTCTAAGCATTGTTCTAAGTATTTTATATTAATCCATTTAATCCTCATAACAACTTTGAATAGGTTCTATTATTATCCCTATTTTATACTTAAGGAAATTGAGGTACACATACATTAAGCTTCCTTGCCCATGGCTATACAGGACAAGAGCTGAGACTGGAATTCAGGCAATCTGTTAAAGAGTCTGTATTCTAACATAACTCTGTATTACCATCCAATGTATAATCATTGAGAGCATGTGCCTGAATACAAATTGAGCACTACCAAAAATATGAAAAAAATAACAAACCCAGTGAGTTGTGTCAAACGTCAATGGAAGACAGATCAGTTTGACAACACTCTACCTTACACTTATGTAATGTCTACTCTGTGCAAAGCATTGTGAGGAACACAAAGAAGCGTATGAGGCAACATGCAAAAAAGACAGCACATTATGTATTTTAGCTTCTGTAGGCACATTATTTTAGCTTTAGTAAGTGTAACAAAAATTGCTACATTTGGTAACCTATTTCCAAGAAACTAGCAGCACTACTTTTCTTTGCAGGTATCTTTCTTAAATTGGTTAAAAAAAAAAAAAAAAAAGCAACAAACAAACACCATACCTGTTTCCTATAATGTTGGCTGTGTGAAGACTTCGTGGAAGTGGCACTGTCCCTGTAGTTTCTGGTTTTGACCATGACATAGTTTCTAAAAGTAAAAATAAATAAATGCATTAGCACCTTAATCTAATAACAGCAAACTACCTCAACTTGCAGTTTTAAAAATAAAACAGAGAGGAAATAGGAGCTGCCATGTTTGATTCTGCCACATGGAGAGGGGACTGCAGGAAAACAGAAGCCACTGAGAGGCTCAAAGAGCTGAGACCCAGAAAGAGAAAAGCCCTACGTCTGGTTGTTCACAGCTGAGCTCCAAGAGACGGTAGATTATGGAGGGGAAGACAGACCTCAGCAGAGATCAGTGGCCATCTTGCTTCACCACATGGCAACAGTGCCAGGATCAACAGTAGCTGACTTTGACTGGACCTTTCTGGAGAACAGCAAGATGGACTTGGAGTGGGTAGATTTTTATGATGATTTCAAAGGCCCTTAAAGGGAAATTCACTAAACAGAGACATTGAGACTGTACAGACAGGCCCAGGACTAGGAATCCTACATTACTGGCCACCACCTAATCTAGCAGAAACCTCGAAACCTCCTGAAGATGATGATAAAGATAGAGGAAAGAGTCAGCAAGTTGGAATCTTTTTTTTTTTAATATCCCCCCTTTCTGCTTGTTCGTGCTGTGTTCATCTTTGTGTTCTTCTGTGTCTGCTTGTCTCCCCCCCCGTTGCGGGGGCCCGCCAAGTCAGCTCACCGCGTGGTGGCCTTGACTGCTCACGGGCGGCCTTGCCTGCTCGCGGGTGGCTTGCCCTGCCCGCGGGGGCTTGCCCTGCCCGTGGCAGCTTTGCCCTGCCCACCGCAGCTTGCCTTCTCAAGGCGGCCTGCCTGCTCAAGGAGGCCCTGGGAACCAAACCCGGGGCCTCCCATGTGGTAAACCGGCGCCCCACCAATTGAGCTACAGCCGGACCCAGCAAGTTGGAATCTTCATAAATTTGAAGTGTTTCAACATAGAAACTTCTGAATTATTTAATTTTTCAATACGGTCTTATTATAGTATTATACTCTGAGTTGCTGTATGTCTTATTCACTTACACACTTGTATTGCTTTACATAGGAATTAATGGGAATTTTTGAGAATAATTTTCATTATGCCTAACCTTACGCTTCTGTGCTGAATTTAGAACCTAATTCCCTTGTGTGGTAGTTTCAGATTGTATGTACCCCAGAAAATTGTGTTCTTAAAGCCGATCCACTCCTGTGGGTGTGAACCTATTGTGTGTGGGACATTTGATTAGGTTACTTCAGTTAGGGGACTTTTGATTAGGTTAATTCAGTAAGGTGTGGTCCAGGGTAGATCTTAATCCTCTTACTGGAGTCCATTAATAAATGGGATGAATAGAGAGGCACAGAGAAAGCCACTGAAGCCAGAAGCCAAAACCAAGGAAACATGAAAGAGAACGGAGAGACCAACAGATGTCACTATGTGCCTTGCCATGTGACAGAGGAGTCCAGGATTGCAGCTAGTTTGCAGGGAAAAAGCGTCACCTGATACTGCCTTGATATGGACATTTTCATGGCCTCACAACTGTAAGCTTGTAAGTTAATAAATCTCCATAATAAAAGCCAACCCATTTCTAGTATATTGTATTTTGATAGCCTAGCAAACTAAAACACCTTGCAAGATATGGACTTTACCATGTTGAAATTTCCCAAAAAGATACGTATATTTAAGTACAAACTTCGTAATTAGTTCCTTATAACTTTCTGGTGGCAAAACATCCTAGGTGAAATGATTCTCATAATAAAGATGGAAGAAATCTGTCTGCTTTCTTTTTAATATTTTTATGTGCCAAAATGAAGAGTGTTGGTCCCCAGAATTTGGGGAGGGATTTCTGTTTTGTTTTGTCTAATTTGTGTTTACTGACCCTTAGAAAGCTGAGGGTTAATCTGTGCAGAATTTGTTAAAAGGTTGTTTGTAAATCTTTGGAAATGAATGGAAATGGTGAGAGCACATAATGGTGTTTACGAGTAGCAGAGCTATTACATGGGTATGACAGTGGTTGAAAGGGAAAGTCTAAGGACAAGTATATTACTAGAATGAAAGCTTAAAAAATGTAACACAGGACTGTATAACACAGTGAAACCTCATGTAAATTATGAATACGGGTGATATTGCATATTACTGTTTTTTTACAAAATATAAATACAAATAAACTAGGGAGAAGGAAACAAAATAGCAGTTATATACTATAGAAGAAGCATAGAGAGATTGACAGGTGATGAGTTTTGTTTGTTTGGTTGGTTTTTTTAAATTATCATTATTATTATTGGAAATGAAAATGCTCTAAAAATGATTGAAGTGATAAACGCACCACTATGTGATTATACCAAATACCATTGAGTGTACACTTTGGACGGATTTATGCTTTATTAATATGTACCAATAAAATTGATGTGTTAAAAAAAATTAAAAAAAGAAAAACTTAAGGAAACAAAAAAAATTTTTTTTAATTAATTTTAAAAAGCCTAGAAAGTACTGTTTTATATTACCTAATTCTGTAGTTCTCAAACTTTTGGGCTTCTTTATACTTTTAAAAAAACTGAGAACTCCCCAATTTTGTTTAATTAGAAACTAAAACTGATAAATATATATATTTAGTTCATTTAAAAAATAGCAATAATGAACCCATTACATATTAATATAAATATTTTATTGTCAAAACAAAAATAATTTAGGGAGAAGAATGGTGTTACTTTCCCCTTATGCAAATCTTTTTAATGTATGACTTAATAGAAAACAACTGGATTGTCATATCCATTTCTGCAATTTATCTGTTGCAATATCACATCTCACATAGCTCCTGAAAACTCCACTGTACACTTGTGAAAGAATGTAAGTGAAAAAAGTCAATAAAGACTTAATATTATGAAAAATAAATACAAATAAAACAAACAAGAGAGACATCAAAATGAAGCAAAAATGTTTCAAAACAGTTATGTGATTTCAACTTCTTCTTTTAAAATTTTTATATTTTTAACTTCATCTTAAAATGTGTCCAGCTTACATAAGTTGCCAATCAAAGAAATTTATTTACAATTGAATTTTAGAATTTGTAACATTGTGGTTTCTTAATTATGAATTAAGACCAAGATTAGTGATTTTAAAATTTTAAAATAGGCACACTAATGTATAGAATAATATCAAAAGCGAGAGGCAAACCTATCCTCCAATCATTCAGTCTTAGTATCTCAGAAAAGAGCTACCAGAGGTTTTCAACTGACCAACATATCACATTACCAATGCTCCATTTCCTAATGGTAAGTTAACCATATAGCTTATCATCCCCAACTGGGATACTAGTGATAATTACATGGGACAAATAAGCATAAGACAGGACCATTCTATGCAAACCAGGATATTATGGTCACCCTACCTACAGAAAGCACAGGAAAGTTACTACCACAAATCTATTAGTTTGTTCAACCTCACTGATCAGCAACAATTCACATCATACCTTGGCTGCCCGTGGAGCTACAAGTACTAGTTGTAAACTTAAGTGGCAGCATTCATTTTTTTTTATTAGAGAAGGTATGAGCTTACAAAACAATCATGCATAATATGCAGAATTCCCATACATCGCCTCTCCACCAACACCTTACATTGTTATGGAACATTTTTTACAGATTATGAAAGAATATGATGAGACTATTACCACTATGTCTATAGTGTACACTTGGTATATTTATTCTATACACCCCCTATTATTAACACTATTTATTAGTATTGTATATTGTTATAGTTCATGAGAGAACACTCATATTTGTACTGTAAACCACAATCCATCTTCTACCACATGAGTCACTGTGTTATACAGTCCCATGCCTTGTACAATCCATCCCAAGTGTACACTCACTTTCATCACAGAGTTGTGCTGTCATCGCCTCAGTACATTTCTGAACATTTTCCTTAGTCCAAAAGAAAAACATCTCATATCCCCTATCACTGATGACCCTTAGCGTTGAAATAGAACCTTCTTCAACACTGATGCAAGAATATTACAATATTGCTGCTGTTAACTATAATCCATAAGTTACATTAATTGTATTTTCCCATGCATCACTATCTCTTACCACCTTGTAGTAGTGACATACATTTGTTCTAGTTCATAAAAGAACATTCTTGTATTTGTATTATTAACCACAATCCTCATCCACCTCCGGGTTCTCTACGTTATCCAGACCCTAGATTACTCTGTAGCTTTCTTTCAACTGACATTTACATGCCTAGACTACCCCTTTCAGCCACAAACCCATTTATAAAAAAGCCGTGTTAGTTATCCTCACTATAATGTGTTACCATCAACTCTATCCATTTCCACACTTTTACAGTCAAGCTAACTGAAAAACTGATATAAATCAAGGAAGCATTCAATTTTAATTTCCCTTTATTAATCATAACCAATTCCTAAACCCAAATCAAATTAAGCTTACCTAAGTCAAGTTGCCATAGGTCATCCAGGCGAGCACCACACATTCCACCAAAAACATACATTCTAGGACTTCCAGAATCTTTTTTGCAATATATAACAGCTGTGTGAGATTCTCTTGGAGAAGGCACAATGCCTTTGGTCACTGGAATGCTCCAACCCACAACACCAGATCCATGCTGTAGTTCCAACTCATAGAAATCATTTAAATATCTAGAATAACATGAAAGAAATTAAACATTAAAATATACCTTTTCTTTACTTTTTGTTTCTATTTATAAAGATAAATATGCTTACTGTGAAAAATTCATATAGTACAGAGAGAGCAGAAACCCCACACTTAGGTCATTCAATACATATTTATCCAACACTACTGTGCACCAGGCACTTTTCTAAGCACTGGGGACCAGTAGTGAACAGAAAAGATAAAAATCCCTGCCATCATTTAACAAACCCTCTTGTCAATGACAACTGTGACTCTTGAAACAAAGTCACAAATTCTCTGACACTTGTCCCATCAGAATGTGGGTCTATGTCCTCTCCCCTTGAATGTGGGCAGACTTGTGACTGCTTCAATGAAGACTACAGAGAAATTACACCATATGACTTTTAAGGCTAGGTCACAGATGGTCAATACAGCTTCACGAGAACATTCATTCGTGGATCCCTGAACTATCATGTAAGAAGTCCAAATATTACAAAACCACCATTCTGGAGAGGCCACACATAGGCACATAAGGTGATAGGCCCAGTTGAGTCCATCCTTCAGCCATCTTAACCTAGTCACCAGACATGGGAGTGATCATTCAAGCCTTCCTAACTGAGAGTCCAACCATGATCAGTGGGTGCTATCTGAATTCCTGACCCACAGAATCCATGAGCATAATAAAATGGTTGTTGTTTTACATCAACAACCATTTTGATGGGGGAAGTTTGTTACATGGCAGTAGATAACCAGGACAATCACTACTGACAATATTTTAGTAAATATCCTTTCAGATATCTCTCTTTATGGATAGCTACATACAGATGAGACCATACTACAAATCTTCCTTTGCAACTTAAAAGAAAAAAGATTCACTCTACAGTATCATAACAATGTCTTACTTAGCTTTTATCTTTAGAAACTGGCATTAAACTTCTTACCAGTGATGGATGTTTTCAGTTTTGAGCAAAATGACTTTTGCTGGAATCTATTTCCTACCAAATTATTACTCAAGTATGAAGCAAACTTAAAACATTTTAGGTCATTGTAGCCATTTGATGTAATTAAGAATTCCAAATATCAATACTGAATCATGCTTGTAAACTGATCTGTTAATCTGGGCATGATTAAGTTATGATTAGGGCATTGACTGGGACACATCAATAGGGCGTTGAGCCCCACCTGTTGGTGGGTGGGGGAATCGAATATAAAAGGCAAGGCAAAGGACAGAGGGAATAGATTTGAGAAGTTTTTTGAGAAGCAGTTCTGGTGCTGGAGAGAACGCCCCAGGAGAAGAGCAGTGAGCCGTTCGCCTGATAGTCTACAGCTGACCTTGTGGAGGAAGCAGAGGGGCTAAGCCCAGAGAGAAAAACACAGCCCCGGGAAGAGAGGAACCCAAGAAGCCTAAACCCTGGCAAACATCGGCAGCTGTCTTGCTCCAACACGTGGCAATGGACTTTGGTGAGGGAAGAAACTTATGCTTTGTGGCCTGGTAACTGTAAGCTTCTACCCCAAAGAAATACCCTTGATAAAGACCAACCAAGGGCCCGGCTAGATAGCTCAGTGGATAAAGAGCTCGCTGGGAAACCACATGGGAGGCCCTGGGTTCGGTTCCCGGGGACCTCTCCTAGCGGGCAGACCGCCTTGAGAATGGCAAGCCG
>PVKH010018811.1:0-15026 GCA_004027955.1 Chaetophractus vellerosus | reverse complement strand
TGAGACCACCCCCACCGAGGGGCGGGGCTCAATGTCTCACTGACGTGGCAATCAACGCCCCACTCACAACTCAATCATGCCCAGATGAACAGATGAGCTTACAAACATAATCTAACTTATATTTTTGGAATTCATAATTAATTCAAACTCAAACCACTACAGCAACATAACAGCTTACCTCCCACAGTGCTTCAGTCTTGAGCACAAACCTCCTGATAGGGCTGTAGGGCAGTGAGTCCTGCAGCACCAGCTGCTTCCTCCTCACATAGATCTGAAGTTTGCTTCTTCCTTCTGTCTGAAATGCTGCATCTTCTAGTGATTGTACCATAGAAACTGCCATTTTTTTGCAGGGTCAGATCAAATGACAGGGTGAGTAAATTCCTGTCTCTTACCCTCTTCACCCGGGTGGATTAATTCTCTCTTCAATGTGCCTCCTTAATGCTGAAAATTTTCCATCTGGATTCCTTATTCCTTCAATATTCTTCCTTCTTCCCCATCATCCTCCAACTCTGGTCCTTCCCAAGGTTAAATCCTTGATCCTTCATATTCAAAACCTCCCCATAGAAGGTCATCTTTTTTACTTCTTATTTCTTTCCTTGGACCCTGTTTTCATCCAAGCCTCTCTTTTCAGTGTCACACAAGGTGATTTAATTTGCTATTCTGACTTCTTTTTTTTCATTAGATAACTATTTTCAGTTATTATTCTTATCGAATAATAATTGTGAATACCTTTAATAAACATTCTTCTGAAGTATGCTTATAGGGGATGCTGCTTATTAAGTGAAATATGTTGATTTTAGTTTGGATATAAAATTTTCCTGTGACCTTCATATTCATAACCCTATTTCTACAGTTCTCTTCTAAAATAGTTGAATGATAAAACTCTTGGAAATTTCAATATTTTCTGTAATGTTATAGGATCTGGTTTTCCTGTACTGTAATACCCATACCCTATGTTTAAAATGACACATATACAAGTTTATTTTTTACAACATTGCTAAATATTGCATGTTTCATTTGTGTAAAAAGGAAAAATACAAAATGGAATATATGTATATTTGATAGGGTGAAGTAGTGTGGAACTCAGTAAAGTATGATCTTAAATTTAATCCATCCTGTAAGTGTAACCTATTGTAGGTAGAATCTTTTGAGTATGTTACTTAAGTAAATGCCTGGCCCACTGTGGGTCTCAGACCTTTTACTGGAGTCTTTTATAAGAGAATGAAATTCAGACAAAGAAAGAGAAAGCCATGGCAACAAGAATCTGAAAGCAATGAAACCTAGAAGAGAAGGAAGTGACCAGCAGATGCTGCCATGTGCATTAACATTGGCAGAGGAGTCCAGGATCACTGGTAACTAGTCTTTGGGAAGAAAACATCCCCTGATGATGCCAGGAATTAGAGATTTTTCTCAGCCTCAAAATTGTAAACTTGTAAGTTAACAAATACCTGTTATGAAAACCAATCCATTTCTATAGCCTGGTAAACTAGAAGAGTCTACATTTAAATGTTAACAGAATAACTGAAACTCTGCCTCCTTTTGTAAAGCCCGTTTCTTTTTCTCCATCTCTTTGTGCCATTCACATTCTTTCAAAGGCAATTCCTTAATTCTTTAGCTTTATCCATATAGAAATATGTGACAACTTTCTTCCTGAACTTTTTCATCAATTTCCCACATTCTCTTTAATCATCCTTTGGGCCCTGAAGGAATTCATGGTTCTTTTTTCTTTCTTTCTTTCTTTTTTTTTTTTTTTTTAGTTAAAGCACTTTTATTTATTACATTTTTTAAATTACATAAATGTTACACAAAAATTATAGGGTTACCCGTATGCCCCACCTCCCACACCTCCCACAACCTCCCACATATACATTTTCTTTAGTGTGGCAGATCACTGGCAATAGATATACACAGATTGGGGCTTTGCCACTAAGCATGGACTATAATTCACATTGTAGACCACACTCTGTCCCGCACAGTTCTGCATGTTATGTGATGATATAAAATGGCCTATATCTGTAATTGCAATGCCATTCAGAATAATTCCCAAGTCCTGAAAAAGCCCCTGTATTACAACTGCTTTTCCCTCCCCCCTGCCCCCAAAGCATCCAGTGGCCACTGGCTCCACATATTGTTGTAATTTCTTCCATTGCTTTAATCACAGTAAGTCTATAACAGAATACCAGTAAGTCCACTCTAGTCCATAGCTCTTCCTCCAATCCTGAGGAGTCTTGGATGGTGATGTCCACTCCACCTCCAATTAAAAGGGGCTTATATCCCATGGATAAGATGGATGGGATTATTCTGCCTGCAGCTGCAGACTCTCTCCATTCCCTGGGATAGCTGTTGTCCATCATCATCCCCCACTAAGTGTCCTGGGTAAGTCCATCTAGTTGTAGAGTAGGAGTTGCTGCTCCACCAAGCTTTTAGACCCAGCTGGCATATGGACCACCCATAGACTCTGCTCTCTTGAAGCACACATAAAACTCTGGCATCACATATTGATTTGAATAGAAGGGAGAGATGGACCATGTGCAGGGAAGACATATTTTGATCAGACTCTGTCATTCTCAGGACCAGGAATTCCAAATTAGGGCCCACTGATAAGGCACCAAATTCTGGGGGTATCTGCCCTGAAATAGGACCTGGATGTCTCCAGAGCCCTCAGCGGCCCATCTGTTTGAGGGTGATATTCACATTGGAAGCCTATGAGGTCCAATTGAGATGTGCATAAGTGTTACCTCTGGGATGAACTCCCGACTCATGTTGAGGACTCTTAGCCCTATGAACTCATCTGTCTTTACCATTACCCCTCTTTTATTTGAAGTCTTTTTCCAGTTGTATTGCCCATTGGCACTTAGGATGGCCTTATTTTAATCTAACTAAATAGGGACTTAGACAATTTTGATATTGAATAAAAACAAAATAATCCACTCAATACCTCCTCTCTTTGCTGCTAATTATAGGTTAATTTTTAGAAATTTTGAGCCTTTTAAAGAAATATATAAAGTAACCAAGGTGTCTTCTATGGTAATGAACAATTTAGTAAGGAAGTCTTGTAAAATTGTTCAAATTATATTTAATATTAGTCATAAATATTCACTCCCATTATTCAAGGAAGTGGGAAAACTTGGGCTTGTAGTGTTTAGCTAGTTGCAAAATACATAGATCTAGGAATATATTCCTTTAAACCTCTTCTTACCCATGAACCCCTGGGAAAACCTTTGTGTCCTCCCTGTAGGATACCTACCCTGGTTCAAAAGTTTGCTCTAAAGTAGGTTTGTTTGGACCAAAGGTCCAATGAGGTGAGGAACATCAGGTGTCAAAGAAGCACTTTTGCAAGTTGTGCAGCTCTCACTTGCAAAGTAAGATGCTGAATGTCTGGAGAAAGAGTTTTAATGTCTTTCCTGGTGGGGTCAGGCTTTAGAGTAGGATATTCCTACATGACCTCACCTCTGGCAGCCCCTACTTGGTCAAATGCAATGTTCACTCAGCTATCTTGAGAGGGCCCATCAATGGATCATCCTCCTTTGCCAGACACTGCTCCTGCACTTAGGGGACTGTTGCTAATCCCTTGGAGAATATGGCAGAGTTCTCCAGGATGGGAATTCAGTATTCTCTCATTTAATGAGTAATTCTCCACCCTGTTACCATGCCCTGTGAACATTTGAACAATTTTACATACCTTTTATGTATGTTCAGGTGAACTTCCTCCCATGAACCCCAACCTTTACACCCCCCACCAAAGATCCTCTCCCATCTCTGTTGTAACCCTTCTGTGATCCAGAGCTTCTTCAAAGGTGAAGCCAATACAATAGCCAAATGCAATTAATAGGAAAATTAAATAATTATGATACTTAAATGTAAGAGTTAAAATATATGAAAACTTAGAAAATAAAAAATAAAAATAAAATAAAATAATATTTAAGGATTGGCTTATTCAGAAAATGTGAATAAATAAATAAATATAAAATTTTTATTTTTTCCATTTTGCCTTCTGTTGGTGCAATATCTGGTGTCCAGTCTGTTCCGTGGCACCTTCTCTTTCTCACTGCCAGCATCTCACCAATTTTCATTTAATTTTAGGTCACAGCAAAGTCACACACAGAATACAAGACACTCTCATATACTCAAACTCCTCCCCCATTCCCCACCCGACACCAAAACCTTTTTGCATGTGGAGGGCAGCACCATTATAACTGATTTACAGATAGTGAAACACTGCTACCAAACATTGACATTGGTCCACAGCATGGTCACATTTTAGATCGTACACTATTATAAATTTTACATTCACCCTGTCCTGTGTCCATTACTGCAAGGCAATGGAAAGCATTTCAACTGACCATTAATTGCCCCCTGTTCGTTCCACTCTGTTCTCTCTCCCCCTCCCCCCAGGGCCCACAACGACCCTCTGGCTCGACTCTTTGGATGACAGGGTGCATAGTTACAAGCAACAAAGTGTCTTGGCCCACTGGTTCATCCCCCCTGGGAACTGCCCCTGCTCCCAAGAGTCACCCACTTATTTCTGAGCGAATTGATCCTCCTTAAATAGGGAATCCATCACATTCCCTCTCACTGTGTGGGTCTCCACCCACTGATACAACATATTATGACAGGATGAACAGTCCTACACTGCACAGAAGCCCAGTCCAGATCCCTCCTGACTTCCCCCCGACCAAAACCCCAAATCAGTGACACCTACCCATCACATCACCAGAAGAGCATTGCCACCTCTGCACTCCCAACTGCACACTCACAAGTCCCAAGTGTTCACCTGATCCAATTTCTACCCTCACCCCAAGCATCCCAGGCACTCTAACCTACCCTTCCCAATCCACCCACCTGCCAACCCTACACCACCAAACCCAACAATATCACCACCCACCTGTCCCATCCCCCCAACACGTAACCACACTCCATCACCTCACCACAGATTACGTCCCTATGGGTGATGTCCCTCAGCTTTCTCTTTCTCTTTTTTGTAAACCTATTTTCAGACACTAGTTCTCAGGGATTGCTCAATTTCCTTAATTCATATCAGTGAGGTCATGCACTGTTCATCCTTCAATGTCTGGATTGCTTCACTCAACATAAGGTCTTCAAGATCATCCATGTTATCCTGTGTGTTTGCACTTTATTCCTTCTTACTGCTGAGTTGTATTCCATTGTATATATGTACCACATTTTATTTATCCGTTCATCTGTTGATGGACACCTGGATTGATTTCAACTTTTGGAAATAGTGAACAACGCCACTATGAACATTGGTGTGCATATATCTGTTCCTGTCTTTGCTTTCAATTCTTCTGGGTATATACCCAGCAGTGGAATTGCTTGATCATATGGAAGATCTATAGTTAGTTTTTTTAGGAAACTGCAAAACTGTCCTCCACAGTGGCTGGACCATTCCACAATCCCACCAGCAGTGGATGAGGGTTCTCATTCCTCCACATCCTCTCCAACATTTATAGTCTGCAGTTTTTTAATAGCTGCCATTTTAATGGGTGTAAGATGGTATCTCACTGTAGTTTTGGTTTGCATTTCCCTAATAGCTAGAGATGTTGAGCATTTTTAAATGTGCTTTTTAGCCATTTGTATTTCTTCCTTGGAGAAGTGTCTTTTCAGGTCACTTGTCCATTTTTAAAATGGGTTATTAGTCTTTTTGTTTTAAAGGTGTAGGATTTCTTTATATATGGAGGATATTAGGCACCTATCAGATATATGGTTGCCAAATATTTTCTCTTATTGAGTAGGCTGCCTTTTTTTTTTATAACATCATTTGAGGTCCATGGTTTTTAATTTTGAAGAGATCCCAGTTATATATTTTTTCATTTGGTGCTCATGCTTTGGGTATAAAGTCCATTAAACCATTTCCTATTATAAGGTCCTGTAGATGCTTCCCTACATTATCCTCCAAGGTTTTTATGGTCTTGGCTCTTATATTTAGATCTTTGATCCATTTGAGTTGATTTTCATATAGGGTGTGAGATGGTGTTCCTCTCTCATTCTTTTTGATATGGATATCCAGTTCTCCATGCACCACTTTTTGAAGAAGCCATTCTATGCCAACTGAGTGGGCTTGGTGGCTTTGTCAAATATCAGGTGACTGTATATGCGAAGATTTCTATCAGAACTCTCAATTTGGTTCCATTGGTCAATGTCTATCCTTGTGCCAATAAAATGAGGTTTAAACTTCTGTAGCTTTGCAGTATGGTTGAAGTCAGGTAGTGTGATACCTCCAACTTCATTTTTCTTTTTCAATATGTCTTTGGTGATTTGGGTCCTCTTACCTTTCCAAATAAATTTTGTAGTAATTTTTCCAATTCCTTAAAAAATACATTGTTGATTTTTATTAGGATTGCATTAAATCTGAAGATTAGTTTGGGTAGGCTAGACATCTTGATGATGTTTAGTGTTCCTATTCATGAACAGGGAATTTTCTTCCGTTGATTTAAGTCTTCTTTGATTTCCTTTAACAATGTTGTGTACTTTTCTTCACATAAGTCCTTTACATCTTTAGTTAAATTTATTCCTAGGTATTTGATACTTTTTGTTACTATTGTAAATGGAATTTTTCTCTTGATTTCCTCCTCAGATTGCTCATTATTGTTGTACAGAAATGCTACTGATTTTTGAGCCTTGATCTTATAGCCTGTGATGTCCCTGAACTCCTTTATATGTTTTAGAAGCTTTGTTGTAGATTTCCCAGGGCTTTCTACGGATAGGATCATGTCACTTGCAAATAATGAATTTTTTACTTCTTATTTTCTAATTTGGATGCATTTTATATCTTTTTCTTGCCTCAGTGTAAGAGCAACTACTTCTATGGCAATTTTAAATAAGAGTGGTGATAGTGGGCATCCCTGTCTTGTTCCCGATCTCAGAGGGAAGGCTTTTTAGATTTCAACATTGAAGATGATGCTAGCTTTGGGTTTTTAATATATACCTTTTATCATGTTCAGAAAGTGTCCTTCTATTCCTATCTTTTTCAGTGTTTTTATCAGGAAAGGGTGCTGTATTTTGTAAAATGCTTTTTCTCTGTCTATAGAGATGATCATGTGATTTTTTTCTTTCAATCTGTTTATGTCGTGTATTACATTGATTGATTTTCTTATGTTGAACCATCCTTGCATACCTGGTTTGAAACCCACTTGGTCATGGTGTGTAATTCTTTTGATATGTTGTTGAATGTGATTATCAAGTATTTTGTTGAGGATTTTGGCATCTAGGTTCATTAGAGAGATTGGTCTGTAATTTTCCTTTCTTGTGGTATTTTTGTTTGGCTTTGGTATTAGGGTAATGTTGGCATCATAGAATGATTTAGGCAATGTTCTTTCTACTTCTATTTTTTGGAAGAGCTTAAGCAAATTGGTGTTGGTGCTTTCCGGAATGTTTGGTAGAATTCAGCTGTGAAGTCATCTGCTCCTGAGTTCTTCTGAGTAGGGAGGTTTTTGATGACCGAGTCTATCTCTTTACTTGTAATTGGATTGTTGGGTTCATCAGTTTGTACTTTTGTCAATGTAGGCTGCTTGTGAGTTTCTAGGAATTTGTCCATTTCCTCTAAATTATTGTTTTTGTTGGTATATAATTTTTTAAAGTATCTTCTTCTGATACTCTTTTTCTCAGTGGGGATCAGTAGTGATATCCCCTTCTTCATTTCTTATTTTGTGTATTTGCATCTACTCTCTCTTTTTCTTTGTTAGTCTGCCTAAGGGTTTGTCAATTTTATTGTTCTTCTCAAAGAACCAGCTTTGGGTTTTGTTTATTTTTCTAGTTGCTTTCTTATTTTCTATTTTCTATTTCATTTAGCCCTGCCCACTGATAAGGCACCAAATTCTGGGGCTAAATGCCCTGATTTAGAACCTGGATGTCTCCAGAGCCCCCAGGAACCCCTCTGTTTGGGGTGATATCTGCATTGGAAACCTATGAGGTCCTATTGTGATATGCATAAGCGTTACCCCTGGGATGACCTCCCTATTCACTTTGAAGTCTTTTAGCCCTATGAATTCATCTGTCTTTACCATTTACCCCTTTTATTTGAAGTCTTTTTCCAGTTGTATTGCCCGTTGGCACTTAGGATGGCCTCATCTTAATCTAACAAGTTGCATCTGCAGTGACACTATTTCCTATTTTGAGGTTATGGGTGGGCATGAATTCTGGAAGAACGGAAGGATAAAAAAATCTCATTCTGCTGGAGGACAAATGTTTCCTATTATTAAGAATATTATTGTAAATTCTGTAAAAACTTCAATATTGAAGACAACTATCAATGTGTGTGGTAGTGATAGGAAAAATTTCTGCAAAGCAAAATGTGGTGGTAAGAATAACTTTCTTTCCATTTTAAGAAAGCAAAGATGATATATATACATACTTTTTTACCAGGAGGTCCCAGGGATTGAACCCAGGTCTCTCCATATAGGAGATGGATGATGCCCAAACATTTTAGCCACATCCATCCCTGAGATATTCTTTTAATTAATTTTGGTAGAAACTTCTTCATACTTTTATCCAAGAACCTTGTGCTCTTCTACTTACTCAAAGAGAAACTCTGGCAAGCAATATTTACAAATGTTCATATACATAAATATTATAATACATATATATCGCATATATATATGTTTAAGCACATGTATCTATGCATGCATGTACATACAAAGTAACTGAATAGGGACTTAGACAAATTTAATATTGAATAAAAACAAAATAATCCACTCCTCTCTTTACTGCTAATTATAGGTTAAGTTTTAGAAATTTTGAGCCCCTTTGAAATATATAAAGTAACCAAAGTGTATTCTGTGTTAATGAGCATTTTGTAAAGAAACCTTGTAATACTTGTTCAAATTATATTTAAAATTAGAAATATTTACTCCCATTATTCAAGAAAGTGGGAAAACTCGAGCTTCTAGTGTTTTGCTAGTAGCAAAATACATAGATCTAGGAATATATTCCATTAACCCCTTGAGAAAACCTTTGTTCCACCATGGGATACCTACCCTGGTTCAAAAGTTTGCTCTAAAATAGGTTTGTTTGGACCAAAGGTCCAATGAGGTGAGGAAAATCAGGTGTCAAAGAAGCACTTTTGCAATTTGGGCAGCTCTCACTTGCAAAGTGAGATGCTGAATGTTTGGAGCAAGAAGTTTTAATGTCTTTCCTGATGGGGTGAGGCTTTAGAGTAGGATTATCTTACATGACCACACCTCTGGCAGACCTCACTTGGTCAAATGCAATGTTCACTCACCTACCTTGAAATGTGCCTCCTGGTGCTTTTTTAAAAAAAGGATTTATTTATATTTGTTTATTTCTCCCCACCCCCTTGTTATTTACACTTCCTGTGTCTATTCACCTTTCTTGTTTCTTTAGGTGGCTCCTGGAGTTGAACCCGGGACCTCTGATATGGGAAGGAGGTGCCTAATCACTTGAGCCACCTCTGCTCCCTGCTTTGTTATCCCTCATTATGTTTTTCCTTCTTGTGACTCTTGTTGTGTTGGCTTCCCACTCCTGCATGTTGTGCCAACTTGCTGTCTTCTTTAGGAGGCACTGGGATCCAAACAAGGACCTCCCATGTCATAAACGGAAGCCTAGTCACTTGAGCCCTATTCACTTCCCTCTCCACATGTTTTTATTAAATAAATTTTTATTTTTGAATAACTTTAGATTCATATAAATGTTGTAGAGGTTGTCCAGAGAGTTCCCTCAAACCCTCTGCCACTTCCCTGTAATGTTAACATCTTAGATAATCATGGAGCATTTGTTAGACTGAAAGATTTATATTGGTACAATATTAGTAACTATACTCGAGACTCCATTCAGATGTAACTAATTTTTTACTCCTGTCCTGTTCCTCTTCCAGAATCCAGTTGAGGACACCACATGCATTTGTTTTCCATGAATTTGTTGCTGGAATATCATGTGACATTTACAAAAAAATATCTTGGTCACTGCTAATGCAGTGCTCACATTTTAGGGGAGTAGCATAATTCTTCCGTACATCGATATTTTATGATTTTGGAAACAAATCTCATTATTTCAAGGTTAAAGATTATTATTTTCTTTTATATTAACAATTTGCTAAGTCATTACATTCATTCATTCATGCCCAAACTAATTGAGCATGTTCACTGGGACTCTGTAGTTATAATGGGAACAAGAATTCCATAGATTGTGTAGAATTGTTTGAGAACCCTGAAGCATGTTACATCTGGATGCATGTGAATCGGTCCTTATATATCGCTCAGCTGATTTTATGTTTGCAGCAGGAGCAATTGTGTCGGGTGTTCCTGGGTTAGGGCATGGGGTAGTGTGAGCTGTGCTGAGCAAATATACTTGCCAATTGATTTTATTTATAATTAATTACTTTTTTTGTGTTATTTGAACAACAGGAGTATATACAATATTAAATCAAACACTTAGAATTGTAAATTCTAAAGAAGTGGAAGAATAAGACAGTCTAATTCTTAGGTTAATACCAAAAGTAATATGCCCATATTGTCCCACGTAGAAGGAATCATCCACAGTTAGGAATCTGAAAGATTCCGGGGTCTTAAGCAAATGTAAAGACAGGGGTGTGATTCCAGTCAAATGGGGATGTCCCCAGGTCACTGTCCTATCTTCCAAAAAGCCCTGTCTAAAATTTCTTCAATTGTCAGAGAACATGGCCATGTAAACTAAAGGAGACAATTCCTGACTACCTTCAAAGCTAATTTTTCCCTACTTGTATTTTCATTGCATAATATTCAGCCTTGATCTTGTGGACATGGTCACATATCAGGAAATCATTTGTGGGTAAAGGGGGTACAAAACACACCAGGTTGCAAGAGAAGAGAGAGGTGTGTGCACTATTCAGCCATGAGCTAAATTAGATGATAGTTTCTTCTATCTGGATTATGATTTCCCTTTTAGCATGTCATTCATTTTAATACATATATACATATACATGTATATATATATATATATATATATATATATTAGTTTTCTCTCACTTCCTAAGCAATTAGCAATTTATTAGGTCAAAGTTTTGTCAATCAGGAGTGTGGGTACAGTTTTGATGGTTCTCTTCTCACATTGCTACAAGGCTAAAATATCGGAGTCAAAAGGGCTACGTTCTCTCCAGAGCACAGAGCCAGTTATTCTGCAGGAATGTGTGTAAGCATGGCAGGGGAAAATATTGCATTGAAGAAGGAAATCTGTCAATTATAAATTGAAGTCAAATTAACAAACTTTAAAATGTATATTAAATGTAACTTCATGAAAGAGGAGGAAAAAAACATGAGTGTAGAGAGAACATCTGAAGTAAGTATTAGCATTCTGTAACCCAAATACCTGGTGGAGCAAGAACAGGTTGGATTGCTGTTGAGAAGGAATGCCTTCCCTGATGACGTGGGTCTCTGCAGCATCATTCCTCAGTGCCTGGGAGGGGACCCTCTCCTAAGGTAACGAGCTCTTAAGGAGACAAACTACAGGAAAATGAAGTTATTATTAATAAGAATTGGAACAATACGTGCCTTAGGACACTCCATATCAAGGAAAATGTCTTAGGGGCATTACAAAAAATCCTTGCAGGAAAATTTAAACTCATGAGAGAGGAAGATTTTTTATCTATAAAACTGTCACAGATTTTTCTTTTTCCTATGACTGTTCATGCAGAGGGTTGATCATGAAATGGACCTAGGTTCACATTGCCCTACCTTTCCGGAGGAACAGCATTGCTACAAGGGAGGACATCTCAGAGCAGCAGGACAGTAATGGCTACAGAAATGTTATTTGTTTATTATGTACCCTCCCAGTAAAATGAATCTTTTATGAAGTAAGTTTAACTTGTTCATAATTTACTGTCCTATGGCTAGAAGTGTTTATAATATTATTTGCATAATATTTTAAATATTGTTGATTTGGGATATGAATAAATGAAGAACTGCTCTATCAGACTCTGGGAGCTGCAGCCATTTTACCTCTTACCACTAGGTGGAGGTGTTACGCTTCAGGATTGCTAATCACAACATTAATGATTTTAGAAAGTGGTGGATTTAAAGGGCAGAGCTAAGGGTGACTTCTAAGTACCTGGTGACTCATTTCTGGAAATAGTATTTGTGTTGACAGGAATACAGATGTCTTGTTTTGGATATATTGAGGTGCCTTTGGGATGTTGAAGATGAGCTTCAAATATCTATTTAAAATTCGGACTAGACTGAGTAGCTATACAATCTGTGAACTACCTCTTCATCTATCCAATGATATGAGTATAATCCACATAGGTTTTGGCACCATATTTATAAGATTTAATTAATTTCTGAAATTAAACACTTACAGATACAAGTATTTTATTACAAAATCCATTTGTTTTCAAGATAGTTGCAGGTGATTTGAATGGGTACAATTGGTAATAAAAAGACTTAAATTTGTCAGTTTTGCTGAACTTTGTTGAAAATGGAGGTGTTAAGTTGATTTCTGGCTTTTTTCAGGCTTACAGTTGCATTTCCTGTGGTCATGATATTTTTATTTCCTTCCATGATTTATGTTTACAGCTCACTGCACAGGAACATTTGCCTTTATACTCTTGAATGTTTTGCATAGGCTCCTCAGGGACTTGGTTGTCTGCTCAGAGCTATATTAATGTGGTTTCCCTGGAGATGGGGTCTGAGCCACCAGACAGGTGAGCAAGATGGTGTCACATCCCCAACTCCTCATCCTCCTGGTGCTCTGGGTCTCAGGTGAGAGGTTTAGCAGAGTAATATCTTTATAAAGTTGGAGAATGGTCTTAACATGCAGGGTGAATAAACCACTTTAAGACAGATTAGATTTTATATGATAAATAAGAAAATCTACATTTAGATACATATTTTATGTGCTTGTGATTTAATGTACATACTTTGTTCTTTTCTGGTTGTAGGTGCCAGTGGGGACATTGTGATGACCCAGTCTCCAGGCTCTGTGGCTGCATCTTCAGGAGAGACCATCACCCTCAAGTGCAAGTCGAGCCAGAGTGTTAGCAGCTATTTAGCCTGGTACCAGCAGAAACCAGGACAGGCTCCTAAACTGCTCATCTATGGTGCATCCAGCCGGCCATCTGGGGTCCCTGATCGTTTCAGTGGCAGTGGGTCTGGGACAGATTTCACTCTCACCATCAGCAGATTCCAGGCTGAAGATGTGGGAGATTATTACTGTCAGCAGTATAACAGCTATTCCCCCACAGTGCTTCAGCCTCGAACACAAACCTCCTCCCCAGGGCTGTAGGGAAGTGAGTCCTGCAGCACCAGCTGCTTCTTTGTCGAACAGACCTGAACTTGTTTGCTTTCTCCATCTGTTTGAGAAGCTACATCTTTTAGGGCACTGTACCATAGAAATCTCCTTTTCTTCTCATGGCCAGATCAAATGACAGGGTGAATAAATTTCTCTCTCTTGCCATCTAGACAAGGTCCTGTAAATTTTACACCCTGATGGATTATTCTGTCTTCAGGGTGCCTCCTTAATGCTGAAAAATTTACCATTTTCCTCCTTATTCTTTTGATCTTCTTCCTTCTGTCCCATCATCCTCCCACTCTGTTCTTCCCAAGATTAAATCCTTGATCCTACATATTCAAACTTTCCCAATGGAAGGTCATCTTACTCCCTTATTCTTTCTTTCCATGGACTTGGAATCCAAGCCTTTCTCTTCAGTGTCACAAAAGGTGATTGATTTGCTTTACTCTCTTTTTTAAATTTAGATAACTGCTTTCATTTCTTTTTTTCTTTTAAGTACTTTTTTAAATAATTTTTTTTATTTTTAAAAGATACTTACATTACATAAATGTTACACAAAAAATAGAGGGATTCCCATATGCCCCACTCCCCACAGCTTCCACACCATGCCACTTAACCTTCTTTCATTAGTGTGGCACATCCATTGCAATTGATAAATGCATCCTGGAGTTTTGACATTAAGCATGGAAGGTAGTTCACATTATAGTCTACGTTCTTTCCCACTCAACTCTGCATGTTATGTGATGATATAAAATGGCTTATATCTGTCATTGCAATGTCATTCAGGACTATTCTCAAGTCCTGAAAAAGTTCCCGTATTACAACTCTTTTCCCCTTTCCTTTCCCTTGTGTCTCTTTTGGCCACTGGCTCCACATCAATGTCAAAATTTCATCCATTGCTAGAATCACAATATGTCTATCATAGATACCAGTAAGTCCACTCCAGTCCCTAGTTCTTTCTGCAATCTTGAGGATTTTGGGGTGATGATGTCTACCCCACTTCTAACTGTTTGGGGCTTATATTCATGGGGGAGGGGATAATAGAATAGATTGATGGAGGGTGTTTCTTAGGCAATATAAGTGTTCTACATGATCTTACACTGATGGACACAGGCCATGTTAAATATCATCAAAATTTATGAAAGTGTACTGTCTAAAATGTAAACCATAATGTAAATCATTGACCACGTTTAGTAGGTATATTTCACTATTGGAACATCAGTTTTAACAAAGGTATCATCCAAATATATAAAGGTATTAATACAGGAAGGAGGAAAAGGGGAGGATGTTGGGTATATGAGAGTCCCCTGTATTATGTATGTGACTTTACTGTGACCTAAAACTTCTTTGAAAACAAAATGAAAAAAATAGTAAGACACTGGGGAATAAATGGAAGGAAATGCAGACAAGACACCAGATATTACAGTAATGAAAGTAAAAAATGTCAAAAATTTTTTAAATCTATTTTTCATTATTTTTTAGTATCCCAATATTTTAATTTTATTTGTTTTCATTTTTTAAATATTTTCATTTCTTATTGCCATTAAATAGTGTTCTAGTCAGGGTTCTCTTGGGAAACAGAATCAACACAAGATCTCTGTTAAAAATATAAGATTTTATAAGAGTCTCTCATGTGACCATGGGGATACACAAGTCCAGGTTCCACTGGCAGGCTGCAAGCCAGGGGCTCCGATGAAAGACTGATGAAGGGTCCTCGATGAGTTTGCTCCGATGAAAGACTGATGAAGGGTCCTCGATGAGTTCCTGGGAGAAGTTCGCTGTCAAAGGAC
>PVKH010018810.1:0-15024 GCA_004027955.1 Chaetophractus vellerosus | reverse complement strand
AGGTCAGCACCCCATAGGTCTGAGAGGGGTGCTCCTGTCCCCCATGGATTAGGGAAGGCCAGGTGGTCAACTCATTGCTCTGAGATAGTTGAGCCTGTATGCCAAAGGTTAGGGGGAATGTTGTCTTCACCTCACTGTACTAGGGGTGCTAAGACTCTAACCCAAAGATTGGGTAAGGTGTGGATATCACCCTAACCTGCTTGGAGGGTGAGGTCTGAAGCTTGGTCAACACCCAGATGCTTGATGAGAGTGGAACCAAGAAAATGGCTGTTGGGCAAGCCTGTGGAAAGGGTGGGTTCCCATGTGGCCCCAAGGAGAATAAACCATCATCTTGAAAATGACTCTCAGACTTTGAAATGGAATGGAGTACTCCCTGCAGTTTTGCTGAACTGTAGAGGATCCATGACTCATGTTTAACATCTCAATTTCTCCTTATGATAATTTAAATGTGTATTCTTTGTCTTTCCTTTTGTCTGTTGGAAGCAATTAAATTGTTTTGTAAGTTTCAGAATTTTACAGATAGAAGGGATTTTGCCTGAAGACAAACTATTTCTTTTTTCTTTTTTTTTTTTAAAGATTTATTTATTTTATTACATATCTCCGCTTGCCCCCGCTGCGGCGACGCGCCGAGAGTGGTCACTGTGCAGGCGCGGCTTTCCCCGCTTGTGGGCGGTCTCTGCGTCCATTCACGGCCGGCTTTCAGTTCGCGGGTGGCTGGCTGCGCTCCATCCGTGGGTGACCTGCCCTGCCCGTGGTGGCTCTTGCCCTGTCCGTGGCAGCTTCTTGCCCTGCCCACGGCGGCTCCGGCCCGCCCATGGCGGCTTGCCATTCTCAAGGCGGTCTGCCCGCTAGGAGAGGTCCCCGGGAATCGAACCCGGGGCCTCCCATGTGGTATGCCGGCGCCCTATCCACTGGGCTATCAAGCCGGCCCCCAAACTATTTCTTTAAAATGATTATGATATGATCTTGTACTTGCAATTGTTACTGATTTAAGGTTTTTTTGAATATTGTATATATTTTTGGAATTCAGAGGGTGGAGTATAATGGTTTGACAGTTTTATGTAATTATGAATTCCAAAAATATAAATTGGATTATGCTTGTAAACTCATCTGTTCATCTGGGCATGATTGGTTTATGATTAGGGCATTGACTTGGCTGCAGTGAGTAGGGCATTGAGCCCCACCACTCAGTGGGTGTGGTCTCAAGTTTAAAAAGCAAGACAGATATAGGGAGAAGCAGTTCTGATGTTGGAGAAAAGTGCTCCAGGAGAAGATAAGTGAGCCGTTCGCCCGATAGTCTACAGCTGGGCTTGTGGTGAGACGCAAAAGTGTAGAGAGCCTCATGGTCTACAGCTGAACTTGTGGAGGAAACAGAAGCTAAGCCCGGAGAGAAACGCAGCCCTGGGAACAGAGGAAGCCAGAAGCCTGAACCCTGGAGACATCGGCAGCTGTCTTGCTCCAACACGTGGACTTTGGTGAGGGAAGAACTATATGCTTTGTGGCCTGGTAACTGTAAGCTTCTACCCCAAATAAATACCCTTATAAAGACCGACCAATTTTGGTATATTTCAAAAGGCACACCTGTGGCTGACTAAAACACCTACCCAAACTCATCTACAGATTTAATGCAATCCCAATAAAAATCAACACAGTATTTTTTAAGGAATTGGAAAAAATAACCACAAAATTTATTTGGAAGGGTAAGAGGCCCCAAATAGCCAAAAACATATAGAAAAAGAAAAATGAAATGGAGGAATCATACTACCTGACTTTAAAACATACTACAAAGCTACATTGGTCAAAACTGCATGGTATTGGCACAACGATAGACATACTGACCAATGGAATGAAACTGAGACTTCTGATATAGAGCCTCACATATACAGTCATCTGATATTTGACAACGCCACCCATCCAAGTCAACTGGGAGAAAATGGCCTCTTCAACAGATGGTGCTTGGAGAACTGGAAATCCATATACAAAAAGAATGAGAGGAACACTATCTCACATCTTATACAAAAATCAACTCAATGTGGATCAAAGATCTAAATATAAGAGCCAAGACCATAAAGACCTTTGAAGAAAATGTAGGGAAGCATCTGCAGGGCCTTGTAATAGGAAATGTTTTTATGGACTTCACACTCAAAGCACGAGCAGTGAAAGGAAAAATAGATAAATGGGATCTCCTCAGATTAAAAACTTGCACCTCAAAGGAGGTTATCAAGAAAGTTAAAAGGCAGCCCACCCAATGGGAGGAAATATTTGGCAACCATATACCTGATAGGAGCCTAATATCCAGCATATGTAAAGAAATCCTACACCTTGAAAATAAAAAGACAACTCATTTAAAAAATGGGAAAATGACTTGAAAAGACACTTCTCCAAGGAAGAAATACAAATGGCTAAAAAGCACATGAAAAGATGCTCAACATCACTAGCTATTAGGGAAATGCAAATCAAAACTACAATGAGATACCATCTTACACCCATTAGACTGGAGGCTATTTAAAAAACAGAGGGCTATAAGTGTTGGAGAGGATATGGAGGAATGGGAACCCTCATCCACTGCTGGTGGGAATGGAGAATGGTCCAGCCATTGTGGAGAACAGTTTGGCAGTTCCTCAAAAAACTATCTATAGAACTGCCTTAGGATCCAGCAGTTCCACTGCTGTGTATATACCCAGAAGAATTGAAAGCAAAGACACTAACAGATATATGCACACTAATGTTCATAGCGGCATTATTCACTATTGCCAAAAGTTGGAATCAACCCAAATGCCCATCAACAGATGAATGGATAAACAAAATGTGGTACATACACACAATGGAATATTACTCAGCTGTAAGAAGAAATACAGTGCTAACACACGGGCTAATATGGATGAATCTTGAGAACCTTATGTTGAGTGAAGCAAGTCAGGTATTGAAGGACGAATATTACATGACTTCAATGGTATGAATTAAGTAAATTGAGCAGACACAGATAGCTATTGTCTGGAAGATAGGTTTATAGGAAATAGAAAGGGAGAAGAAGTTTGCGAGCCAATGCACATACAGATGTAATCTATAAGGTGAAAGTGTGTAGTTGAGCATTGAAGGAATATGACGGCAGGGTAGTGATATTATTGGGTTGGGCAGTGCAAGTTTGACAGGTGGGTATATTGGGGAGTGTGGTTTAGAAGGTCCAAGGAACTGGGGGGAGGGGTTGGTTGAGGGACAAGGTGAACACTGGGGATTAGTGGGTATGTTGTTGAAAGTACAAAGTTGGGAATGCTTTTATGGTAATATGACAAGGAAGGGTTACTGGTTTAGGGTGTTTGATGGGGGAGGGGGAATTCGGGACAGAGCACACCTGGAGAAGACTTCCAGGGAGTGTGTGAGTGATCATTTTCTCATAACATCATAATGTGTTGTGTCAGTGGGTGGAGACCCACATAATGAGTGGGAAGCAGTTGGACTCTTATCCTGGAGAGGACAGATATGTTCACAAAGAGAGGGGCGGGAGACTCTTGAGATCTTGGGTGGTTCCTAATAGGGGAGGACAAATCAGTGTGTCAAGACCTCAGTGTTGCAAGTAACTCTGAATCTTGTCATCTAAGGAGTGAGGCTGGGGGGTCGCCATGAGCCCTGAGGGGAGTGTGAGGGATGCATAGAATAGATGGAACAGGGGGTATTTAGTGGACAATGGAAGTGTTCTACATGATCTTGCAATGATGGACACAGGCCATGTTAAATATTATCAAAATTTGTAAAAGTGTATGGTCCAAAATGTAAACCATAATGTAAACCATTGACCATGGTTAGTAGCTATGTTTCACTATTTGTATATCAGTGTAACAAATGTACCATCCACATATAAAAAGGTATTAATATGGGAAGGGGGAAAAGAGGGAAGATGTTGAGTATATGGGAGGGCCCTGTTTTCTGTATGTGACTTTACTGTGACCTAAAACTTCTTTGAAAACAAAATGAAAGAAAGTAAGACACTGGGGAATAAATGGAAGAAAATGTCACTGTACATACAGGACACCAGATATTACATCGATGAAAGGCCAAATATCAAAAATTTTTAAAAATATTTTTTGTTATTTTTAATATCCCAATATTTTAATTTAATTTTTAGTTTTAAAATTTTTAATGTATTTTATTCCTTATATTTAAACCTATCATTATTATTTCATTTTCCAATTAATTGTATTTGGCTATTTTATTGGCTCATTTTTGAAGAAGCTTTGCATCACAGAAGGGTTACAACTGGGGCAGGGGAGGGTCAATGGTGTGGGGTGTCAGTGATGGGGGATACATGGGAGGAAGTTCACCTGGGCATATATATAAGGTATGTAAATATGTTCAAATGTTCATGGGGCATTGTCATAGTGGGTGAAGACTCACATAATAACTGAGAATATTGAATTCCCATCCTGGAGAGCTCTGACACATTCTCTAATGGAGTAGCAACAGTCCCCCAAGTGCAGGGCAATGACTGGTAAAGGAGGATGATCCATTGATGGGCCCTTGATATGATATTGATGACTATACTTATGAGCCTTTGCTGTTGAAATGGAAACTTAGCCTATGTTGTGGTGTGTCTGAGAGTTGTCTCCTGAGAGCCTCCTGTTGCTCAAATGTGGCCTTTCTCTAAGCCAAACTCAGCGTATAAATGCATTACCTTCCCCCCAGCATGGGACATGGCTCCTGGGGATGAGCCTCGCTGGCACTGAGGGATTACTACCAAGCACCAACTAGTAATGCACCTGAAAAAAGACCTCAAATAAAAGGGAGAAAAGGTAAAGACAAATGAGTTTATATGGCTAAGAGACTTCAAAGTGAGTCGGGAGGTCATCCCAGAGGTAACGCTTATGCATATCTCAGCAAGATCTCATAGACTGCCAAAGTGGATACTACTCCAAATAGTGGGCTCCCGAGGGCTCTGGAGACACCCAGGTCCTATGGTCAGGGCAGATAGCTCTGGAGTTTGGTGCCTTGCCAGTGGACCCTACTTTGGAGTTTGTGCCCCTGAGAGTGACAGAGTTGGATTCAATTATGGCTTCTCTACATGTGGCTCATCTGTCTCTTCTATTTAGATTTATTTTTTTATTTATTATACATGCCCCCCTTTTTGCTTGTTCTCGCTGTGTTCACTTTTCTCTGCTTTCCTCTGTGTCTGCTTGTCTCCCCCTGCTGGGGCGACCTGCCGAGTCAGCTCACCAGCGCGGCAGCCTGCCTGCTCATGGGGGCTTGCCCTTGCTCACGGGGGCTTGCCTTTGCCCGCGGGGGCTTGCCTTTTTGCCCTCCTGCAGGGGCTTGCCTTTGCCTGCCTCAGTGTGCCCTGCCTGTGGCGGCATGCCCTGCCCATGTTGGCTTACCTTCTCTAGGTGGTCCACCCATTCGAAGAGGAGCTTGTGATCCTGAGCGTGACAGGGTTGGACTCAATTATGCCTTCCCTGCACATAGCTTATCTGTCCCTTCTATTTAAAACTATAGTTGGTGCTGGAATTTGTAGGTGTACATCCAAGAGACTGGGGTCTTTGGGATGTCCATGTGCCAGCTGGGCCTGGAACCTCAGTGCAATTGTAAACCTACTCTCCAGTTCATTGGTCTCACCCAGGACAACTAACAAGGAGGTGAGGATTGACAACCACCATACCAAGGAAATTAGAGAGCCTACAACTGCAAGCAAGAAATTCCATCCATCGGCTGTATGGGATCGAAGCCTCCTCTTAGTTAGAGGTGGAATGGACATCACCATCCCAGAATCCTCAGGATTGGAGCATGAACTATGGACTAGAGTGGACTTACTGGTATTCTACTATAGATATACTGTGATTCTAGCAATGGAAAAAATTACAACATTGATGTGAAGGCAGTGGCCATTGAAGGCTCTGAGGGTAGGGAGAGGGAAAAAACAGTTGTAATACGGGTGCTCTTTCGGGACTTGGGAATCATCCTGAATGACATTACAATGACAGATATAGGTCATTTTATATCGTCACATAACATGCAGAACCATGTGGGAGAGAGTGTAGACTACAATGTGGACTATGGTCCATACTCAGTGGCAAAGCCCCAGGATGCGTTTATCATTTGCAATGAATGTGCCACACTAATGAAGGACGTTGTTTATGTGGGTGGGTGTGGGAGGTGTGGGGAGTGGGGCATATGGGAATCCCTATATTTTTGTGTAATATTTATATAATCTAAGTATCTTATAAAAAATAAAATATTTTAAAAAATGGCTCCTCCCTCCCTCTCTCTCTCCTGCCCTCTCCTTCTTTCTTTCTCTTGATAATGTGGATCAGGAATTTGGGAATGGCTTTCCATGGTAATCAGTTTGGAGCATCAAAATCCACTTCCAAAATGTTTCTTTTCTTCTCCTTGGCCTTTCTTTTTTTTTTTCTCTCCACATGGTGTCTTACTCTCCAGGGCCTCTTCTTGGGACTTATGGATCTCCCAGCAAGATAGTTTCAGGATGATTAGATATTTGATATGTGATTTTGTGCTCCCAGAGAATATGTTTCAATATATTTGGACAGAAACTGTAAGCCTCCTTATAATCCAGTCTTAGAAGTCCCAGTTCATCACTTATACCATACTCTATAGGTCAAGCAAATACTAAGGCCAGTCAAGATTCAATGGGAGAAGCAACAAAGAATTTGTGGCCAGCTTTAATCTACCATTGTCTATTTTTGGCCACAAATTATTCAAATTCCTCCCAAATGCACAATACATTCACATATCCCACTGCCCCTAAATCTTATCCTTTATCAGCAGTGGCTTAAAGCCCATGATCTGATCATCTAATCAGGTCCAGAGATGGCTAAGCATCTCAGGTAAAGTTCTATGAGTACAATTCCTCTCAATCCATAGACCTGTGAAATAAACAGGTTATTTGCAGCCCCCCCCCACCTTTGCCACCAAATATAAAATGGTAAAACAAACACAGGATAGCCTTAATAGGAACTCCAGTTCAAAAAGGGGGAAATCAGAAATCACATAAACAGTCCTTGGTACTTAGCAATTTTAACATTGAACTGGGCACATGTTGTTGCCAGTTCCTTGACTAGAGCCCAGTCTTCTTCTCTGAGAATGATCCTCTGTGGCTCTTTGCTCTGCCCTCTGGACTCATCCTTGCTTTCCTGTAAGAAATGGTCCATGTTTGCAGCTGAGTAGTGTTCTCACCTTGCTTTATCCCCAAAGAAATTCAAGAGTTCAAAGGATTCTTTTCATTTCATAATTTCTCTGTCACTTTCAGTTCAAGCCAATATAATTCCTTTTAAAAATTGGGTTCATGTGTATTAAATTATAATCTACTCCATTAGTTCAAAGCCACACACATTTCTTTCCAAGTTAGGCTCTTTTTAAAATCAAGGTCTGAGAGTCAGGGAACTTGGAGATAATTCACTTAAGACTTTCCGAGGCCCTTTTTGTCTGGGACAGAGAGTCTGAGAGGGATAATTTATAGATTTTTAGAAGTTCCACTGTATATACCCTTAAGCTATTCCGAGGTCTCAACAAAATCTTATAGTGGTACTCTTGAGATCAGCCTTAGGCAATAATTTACTGATAGTGTTCTGGATTTACTTGAAGGCTATTACTTATTTTGAGAGGCTTTTGCTGAGGGAAAAAGTAGGGTTAAAAGCCAATTTTATTTTTAAATCCATCAAGTTCTGGCTCTTTTTATTTCCTCTCAATTCTGCTTGAAAGCTGAAGTTATTATTATTATTTTTAGCTTATTTCTCTCTGTATGTATTTTATCATACTCAGCTATAGGAACAAGATGTTACTTTTAGCATTCTGCTGGAAATCTCTTTAGCAAAATCCATCAGTTCATTAAGTATATTTTTAAATTGAGAAATGTATGTATTTATACATCTGTCTACATTTTAGTTTTTTTTAAATTTTTTATATATCTCTATATATTTTTAGGATTCATTGATTACATAAATGTTACACAGAAATTCCAGGTGTACCCATATGCCACCCCCCCACACACACCTCCCACAACCTTCCAAAGTATATTTTATTTATTGAAAATTACTGAGGTACACAATGTTGCCAAACTTTTTATCACTACAAAATGTGGGTTGCCTTTTTTCTCCATCTTCCCATAACAATTTTCTCACTGTCCATCAAGCCCAATGAAGAAGTCCTTCAGTTTTTCCCACCGTTCAGTCTGAAAGCCAAAGTCACATATTTTAGGTTTTTGCTGTAGTACCATCATACTTCAGGTACCAAATTCTGTTCCGTTTTCTCTATTGCTTCATAATAAACCACCCCAATGTTTAATGGCTTAAAATCACCATTTCATTTTCCATTGATTTTTCTGGTCTCAAAATTTGAGACTCAGCTGGGCAGTTTGTCTTTGGTCCACTTGTGACATCAGCTGAGGCATTTAGGGCTAGAGAATCCACTTATAAGATGGCTAACATATATCGTTAGTGCTCCTTGACCTCTATCTCTCTCTATGTGGTGTCTCATCCTCTAGGACCTCTTCATGTGACTTGGGCTTCTCAAAGCATGGTGGTCTCAAGGTAGCCAGACTTCTTACAATGGTGCCTCAGGGCTTCTAGACAGAATATCCCTAAAGGTCTGGGCAGAAGCTACAAACCTCTTATAATTTGGTCTCTAGAGTCCCAGACCAACCAATCTACTGCATTCTACTCATCAATCAATGTCCTAAGTCCAGTCCATATTCAAGGAGAGAGGAATTAGACTATAATTCTCAGTGATAGGAATAGCAAAGAATTTGCATCTATCTTTAAGTTCTTGAGGAAAGTTCTCAAGAAATTGGGGGTTGTGAATGTGTGGTTGCCAACTAGATGTTAGGATTTTATCTATGCTAATGTTGCTAGGCATTGTTTTTTTCTCCTATAATGTAGCAGAATTATGTGTTTGAAAAATTTATTTTCAGGAATTTGCAGATTCAATGAGAGAATAGAGATTATGATATAATTTTTTTTTTATTAGAGAAGTTGTGGGTTTACAGAACAATCATGCATAAAATACAGAATTCCCATTTACCAGCCCACCACCAACACCTTACATTGGTGTGGAACATTTGTTACAATTGATGACAGCACATTTTTATAATTGTATTACTAATTAAAGTCCATAAAAAGTCCATAGTTTAACTTAAGGTTCACTGTGTAGTGTAGTTCCATGGATTTTACTTTAATTTTTATTCTGTATATACAATATGACATTTCCCCTTTTAATTATATTAAGATATACCTTTCAATGCTTTTAATTGCATTCACAATGTTGTACTACCATTACCACCATCTACTACCAAAACATTTCCATCATTCCAAATAGGAATCCTGTACATTTTTAGCCTTAACTTCCTATTCCCTATCCCCACCTCACCACCTGGTAACCTGTATTCTAGATTCTGACTCTATGAGTTTGCTTATTTTAATTGTTTCAAATCAGTGAGTTCATACAATATTCGTCCTTTTGCATCTGGCTTATTTCACTCAACTTGATGTCTTCAAGCTTCATCCATGTTGTTGCATGTATCAGGACTTCATTCCTTTTTATGCCTGAATAATACTCCATGGTATATATATATATATCATCTTTTGTTTATCGATTCATAAGTTGATAGACACTTGGGTTGCTTCATCTTTTGGCAATTGTGAATAATGCTGTTATGAATATTGGTGTGCAAATATCTGTTTGAGTCTCTGCTTTCAATTCTTTTGGATATACACCCAGTAGCAGGTTTGCTGGATCGTATGGTAATTGTACACTCAACTTTCTGAGGAACTGCCAAACTGTCATCTTCCACAGCAGCTGCACCAGCGGCTGCACCGTTTCCATTTCCATTTGTATGTCTACTTTGGAGACAGGTCTGTTCAAGCCTTTTGTACATTTTTTAAAATTGGGTTGTTTGTCCTTTTGTTGTTAAGTTGGAAGGTGTCTTTATATATACTGATATTAATCTTTTATCAAATATGTAGTTTCCAAATATTTTCTCCCATTATATAAGCTTTTGAGGAACAAAAGGTGTTTTTATTTTTATTTTTTTGTTTTGATGAGGTCCTATTTATCTATTTTTTATTTTATTGGGTATGCTTTGTGTATAAAGTTGAAGAAACCATTGCCTAACAGAAGGTCCTGAAGATGCTTCCATGTGTTTTCTTCTAGGAGTTTGATAGTTCTAGCTCTTATATTTAGGTCTTTGATCCTTTGATCCACCTTGAGTTAATTTTTGAGTTCTTTTTTTTTTGTTTTTTGCAAGTGGAGATCCAGTTTTTGCAGCACCAATAGCTGAAGGGACTCTTCTTTCCCAATTGAGTAGTCTTTGCTTCCTTGTCAAATATCAGTTGGCCATAAATGTGAGGGTTGATTTCTGAGCTCTCAGTTCTATTCCATTGGTCTATATGTCTGTCCTTGTACCAGTAACATGCTGTTTTGATTACTGTAGCTTTGTTAAAAGTTTTAAGATCAGGAAGTCTGAGCCTCCCAACTTCATTCTAATTATAACTCCCTTGTATGTAACATGTTGCTTTTCTCTTGCAGCTTTCAGAACTCTCTCCTTCTCTTTTGCATTTAATAATGTAATCAATACATGATGGGATATATCTTTCTTCATGTTTATCCTGTTAGCTGTTATCTGAGCCTCTTGGATGTGCATATTTACATTTTTGCTAAGTTTGGGAAGTTCTTTGTCATTATTTCTTTAACCATTCCTTCTGTCCCCTTTCTTTCTTCCTTCTTCTTCTTGAACTCCTATAACATGTATATTGGGTGCTTGATGGGTTCCAACGCTGTCTTTGGCTATTTTCACCTTTAATATTTCTTTTTTCTTTCTGCTACTTAGCCTGACTCATTTTAAGTGTCCTGTCTTCAAATTCAATTATCCTCTCTTCTGCCAACTCCATTCTGCTCTTGAAACCTTCCTAGACATTTTTTTGATTTCAGTTATTGCGGTTTTTAACTCCAGAAGTTCTGATTGGTTCCTTTTTAAAATTTATACCTCTTTACTTAGACTCTCATATTGTTCATTTATCATTTTCTTGGTATCCTTTAGTTCTTTTTCTGTAATTTCCTTCATCTCCTTGAGCAATTTTGAAAATCATTTATTAAAAAGCTTTGTTTAGTATATTCACATTATCTTCTTTATTGGTGTTTTCAGTATTTTTATCTTCTGTCATTGGATGGCCCATTATTTCTTATTTCTTTGTTTGTTTTGTACTCTTTTGTTGCACACTGTACATTTTAATATTTTAAAATGTTAACTCTAGGATTTACTCACTGGGATGTCTGTTCCCTGGTTTTGTAAGCAGCTGGTTATAAGACAGAGAGTTTCTTTAGCTTCAGCCCTCCAATCAGGAAGGTGTGTCCAAGTTGAATGCACTGTCAGGGTTTTCCCTGTCTTACAATGGCTTTGTCAAGGGCAGGTTGAAACAATAGCTGCCCTCAGTGATGCAAATTTGCTAATCAAAAACTGTGATCAGTGACTGGCCGTGCCCCCCACTGTTATTGGGGAAGAGGATTTTTATGTTCCTTCTGTCATCAGCAGCTAGCCAGGGACTAGACTTTCTGGAAACTTGCCACAAGAGTAGGGAATGGGTGCCAGTCACCCAAAAGCAATTTACTGTTCTTTATCATAATTTATCAGCCTCTCACTCCCACTCTTCCCTGTATGCTGTAGTGTTGTTGTTGTTGTCTCTGGAGTTTCAAAATAGTTGTTTCAGACAGTTCCTGCATGTTTTATAGTTGTTTTGGTAGAAGGACTGAGTCCTGGAGCTCCCTACTCTACCACCTTCCCCAGATGTTCCCCCATAGGATAATTTTTAAAGATATCAAAATTTACAAATTATCACATTAGTTTCTGGTTATTCTTAGGCACTTAGACACTGGGTATTTGCTTAACTGATTGACTAATGAATATTGTGGGATGTTTGACTTTTCTTGAATTTCTGAGAAATAGTGGGTTTAAATCTTAAACCACAGATCATATATATATGGGATAATGTGGCCAAAAGGAATAGAAATTTCTACAGTTTTGTAAGAGTGTCTTAATGGAAAAAAAATCCTTGGAAAACTCACACTTTGTTCTCTGTTCCCACAGTCTGGTGTGTGTAATTTCTGCAAATCCTTATTGGTATAGGAAGAAATAGAATCTAGGATTCCCCAATAATTAAAACCGTATAATAAAGAAAGAAACATATTCAAAATCTACATTCTACATATTTCTGACATAGTTTTGATTTTAAAAATCTTCCTAAAATAAAAAGGTAAAGTTTCTTTCTCAGGGAGGAAGGGAACTTATTTCTAACTGTATCAGTGGTCACCATAAATTTTATTTAAAAAACTTTCTATTAGTATTGTGAGGTGTCAGTCCTTTCTGAAAAACTGATGTGTGTATATTAAACTTTTAGAAATGGTCACCAGGCCAATTTTTTTTCAGGCTTTCTAAACTTGCTTGTATAGACAGCTGAATCTTAATCTTACCACAGTCTAGCTTTTGCCATTTTCCCAGCAGCCTGATAACTATTGGCATTAAGGTTTCACTCTCAAGCTTAGAGTAAATAGATATGTTGTTGTCTAGCACACACACAGAACTGACTACAATAATGCAGTAATGACTCAATCAAATGCATATGTGCCTCATCCTTTGAGCCTGAGCTTGGACAAGTATCAGTTATGACAAATTTGGACCCTTATCCAAGTTGGGCAAAGCCAGGGCAGATATCACCCGCAATTTCCTCCTATGAATGAGGTATTTCTCATGAAGCAGCTAACTTCTGATTATGAAATAATTATTTATAAAACCAGTGTACTTCTCTTTACATATTCAGAGGTAACTATGGATGAAATGGCAAAACCTTTTCAGAAGTTCTTGCTAATTTGGAAGCTGGACAGTGATTAGACAGACAAAATAAAAACTGCATGTTAATGAAAAGACAAGCTTAGAGAAGGCGATCAAGAAGTTTTTACTTTAAGGGGAGACTATGGTAGTTGATCAATAAAGTACTGCTACTACTAATGTGTGAGACAGTAAACTTGTCATGTTTAGATCACACCAAACTCCAAAAACATTTTTTGCAGGGTATGGTGTTTTCCATAATTAATTGTTGCCTGTATCCCTACTCCTTCCATCCCACTTTTGGAATGGGATGAATATATTTGGTGATTGCTAGAATCTGGAGTTGGAAAAATCTTTAGAGATGACCTAGAATGTCCACGATCTTGGGAATTTAGATGCTTTGGTTATTGTTCCTGGAGTTAGTTGCAGAGTCAGAGCTTTTGACCCTGCTTAATGTGGCTTCACTGACTCCATGCTGCCTCTCTGAATCCCACCATTTTTTTTTCTTCCTTAACTACATTTTGGGTGTTAGTGATCTTATGAGTTTATATATTCAAGAAAGTCATCTGCCTTTTGCTATGAACCAGGGATAAAAATGAAGAAGAAAATATTCTGTCCTCAGAGATATTACTCTCTAGAGGGAGATAAACAGTAAAGAAAATGTTAAAATAAAATGAGGTCATAAGATACGAGTATTGAAAACCAATAAGGGTTTATTTTTTTCTCATGTTGCAGTCCAATATGTATTGGGAGTGATGGGTGGAGGTGCCTCTGCTCCATAAGGTCATTCAGGGAATTAAACTCCTTCCATTTAGTGGCTTCACAATCCCGTAGAGCCTCAGAGTCCTCCTCTGAATCTTCTGCTTCAAGCTGGCTGGCAAAGCAAGAGAGAATGTGGAGGATTGTGAGGCCCCTCACAATTCTAGAGTCCAGGGATGGAAATTGTGTATATTAGTTCTGTCCACATTCTGTTGGCTTGATCAGACCCATTAGCCACACCTAATTACAAAGGAGTTTTTCTGGGTGTCCAGGAGAAAAAAAATGAAGCTTGCTGAAGACACAACACTGTCTCTACCACAACATGCCTTTCTAACCATCAAGTATTTTTTCTCTATTCCTCCCTTACATAGAAGACACTCTCCCCTTTCTAAGGGAGACACCTTAAATCCCATGCAGTCATGTATCCAGCTCAAAGTGCAGGATCTCTAGGTGATGCACAGTGGGGAGATGTTACTCATTTGATTTATGGACTAAAATGACAAATTTTCTAATCCCCTCTACCAACGTAAAATGGTATAAAACAGACTGAATAAGTACAGACAGACATTGCCTTTCAGAAAAAAAAGAACGGGAAACATACAGTCACTGGTCTGTAGCAAGTCTGAAATCCACTGGATAGACGTAGTAGAAGCCTCCGTCTCCTGGAGATAGGTAAAGTTTCATGATTAGCCCCAAGTTCTGCTCGCTGGTTATGACCCATGATTCTGCCCTCTGTTTTATCTTCCTTGACAATATCTGAAATAGGCATTAGGGAGTTTGTATTTCTTGAAGGACATATAGCTTTCAGACCCCATTTTTGCTTGAGAGATATCTTAAGGCTTACTGAATATATATTTTTAAACCATGCTTGTAATTTCTTGGCTAGTCCAATTCCCTCAAAAAGGTAGCAGGTGTATGATCTTATTGCTTCCTGTCATTTCCATGTGTCAATAACTACACTCAAATTTCTTTCTATACTAGTTCTCAGATTTGCCTCAGATTTAAAAAAAAAAACCATTTTCTTACTTTCATGTGTCTCAGTATAATGGAGGCAATGGGGAGTGTGTAAGGCCCTTCATCTTTGCCAAGTGTTGAGTTACTTTGTTTAACTGAGAGGTTTTAATGGGACGTTTTTGCTTGATACTTCTCTCTGTAACAGCTCTTACCTTTGGAGGTCTAGTAGGTATTGGGCTTTTCCAAGCACTCTTTTCTTTCATTTCTGCTTGTAAACCAGCCAATTCTTTTTATTTTATTTTATTATTTTTTTAAAGATTTATTATTTATTTATTATATATCCCCCCCTTTCTGCTTGTTCTCGCTGTGTTCATCTTTTTGCGTTCTGTGTCTGCTTGTCTCCCTCTGCTGCGCGACCTGCCGAGTCAGCTCACTGCACGGCGGCCTGCCTGCTCACGGCGGCTTGCCCTGCCCACGAGGGCTTGCCCTGCCCA
>PVKH010018809.1:0-15028 GCA_004027955.1 Chaetophractus vellerosus | reverse complement strand
AAAGACTATTATTTGTTTATATGCCAGGATAGAAAGCCAAAAATAATATTATTGTTTCAGTTATGGAAATTTTACTGTTTTCAATTGATTTACTTCTTCAAAGTTGTAAATTTAAATGTAGCAAAATATATTTTGATTCAGATTCAAAATCTACTTTTACTTGTTAAAATGTTATTTCTTTTCTTTTTTTATTGCAACACACTATATTTTAAGTTCTTAATTAATTTAACTTGTGGAACATATTATATAAATATTTTCAAGGTTGCAAAACATCACCCAAACATAGGAATACTATTCCTTACATAACATAGTATACCTACATATGACTGGTTATAAGACAATTTAAAAATAATTAATTCCTTCTGTAATGTATGTGTTTATTTAGATTTTCTTCATGACAACTGAGGAAACATTGCTGTTTTTATTTAAAAATCTAAATCCTGTGTTGTTGTGCCAAAATAAATGTAGAATTAAATATAAAACACATACCATAACTTGGAGTATCTTGTTAGACTGCAGACAGATATTTTTTTCTTTCTCATATATTACTGATAGAGTTTCACTATGTGTAAACCAGCAAGCATATTCTGAATAAGGCATCTTCTATTTTCTATGAGAAATTTCTATGAGTTTGAATAGCACAGAGCTTTTAAATAGGTGCCTAAAGACTATTCTGTAGCTTTAAAGAGTATAAAATACATAAAAACTATATTTAGTAGATATGATTGCATTAGTTAACTAAAGTGAGATAAAAAGGTGACTGGTAAAAGTAAGCAAACCTCAAAAATAATGACTTTTAACTGGAAAAGCTTGGATTTACTAATGTGGTTTTTGTCAATATGCTGTTATGCTTTTACATAACATGGAAATATATAACAACATGTCAAAATGTAATGATACATATTATTCTCTAGATAGTATAGGGAAGAAATTAGTCAAAATATTTTACTTTAGTTTCTAAACTTTGTCAGATACTGCAAGCAGCAAATAAGGCACTGCTAGTTTCTTATTAGGTTAGCAAACAAGCTGGAGCGCACTTGCTTTGGGAGATTTTGAAGCCAGGAAGAAGGGTTCAAAATGTTTGCAGAGTTTTTATTTTGTCATCCTCTTTGTAAATACTGGTGTATGCCGTTTTTCTCCCTAAGGAAATCAGATGCCAGGCGAACACTGTGGCCATCTATAGAGAAAGCAGAACTATAAAACAAAGCAAAGGGGGATCAAAGGGCCAGAAAATACCTGTTGGAGAGAAAAGCCTGATGAGATGCTGAAATAACATCCATTTGCCCTAGAATGTATTTCACTGCATGTGTTTACTCTTTAGCGCCACCTTCTGATACTGTTTAAAAACCCTCGTCCTGAATAATAACCACATCAAAATACTTTTAAGATCTCCATCGTTTCTTTTTTGTTACTCTTATGAATATTAATTTTAATAATCATGCATGAGCACATAATACTGTTTCAGCAAATCATAGAAAATTATGGAAATATTATAATTATAATTATTAATATCACTTAGAAATAGGTGTGTGTACACTCGCATAAAGAAATATTAAATTTTAGCAATTTTTGTTCTTTAGTGCTAAGCATAAATTGGATCCTTATTTTGCAATATTAGTGTTTTGGATTTTGTCCTTTTTTGGAAGGGCAGAGAATCTTATTCACTAATGTTTTTGTCATTGACTTTATTCTTTTCAACAGTCAAAAATTTTCAGGGAGAACAACTTTAAAACTCAAAGGAAGGAAATCAAGTTTAATTCTAAAGTTTTAGTGTAGAGAGAATATTTATATGATTTCATTATATGTAATAAAAAGATCTGGAATGTGTTCAGTGAATAAGAGGTTTAGCTGCAGGAAATACACAAGGAGGAAAAAATGCTCAAAGCCTTAAGATTTAAATGGATTTCCTCAAGAATGGCATAAGAATTTGTTCAACAAAATGAGGTTACTTTATTTTGTATCATACTAACGGTTGCCAAATTTTAAGTTATAATATGTTGTCTATATTTTATGTATAAATGTTACACTAGTATTTTATGTCTAATCATTTCCATAATACTGGAAAAAGATTTCTATCATGATCTATAAAACATTTCATTTTTTAACTCTCATGATGATTAATGATAATTACATTAATTAGGGAGAACACTTTTTAATAAAAATATCAGAACATTTCTAGTATAAAAGTTGAAACTATTTGGCTTGCCAATAATATATTTATACCAAAATTTTCAGGGAGCATGCTGCCAGTAGAAAGTAGAGTAGATATTTTTAAAATATTACAAAATGTCAATATAAGTCAATATAGCAATAGTACTAAAAAATAAAAATTAGCCAAAATAGCAATAGTAAGTTTACATCTTTGTACTGAAACAGATAACATGTAAATTTAGTAAAAGCTACAGAGGCCCTAAAATCAAATTATTAAACAGTTCTACTGAAGCTGCCTTTTAATGGATTAACAGTAGAAAAGGACTTTAATGTAACTTTGATTAGTAGGTTCAAGAAATAGGTAAAAAGAGCTTGGTAGAAAGTGAGCATGGAGGAGAAGGCAGAGACTGGCAGAATTGCCATTTTGTCTTGCCATGTGGCATGAGTCCAGGATTGAAAGCAGCTGACCTCCGGTGAGAAAGCATGTCTGATGATGCCTTAATTGGGGCATTTTCACAGCCTCAGAATTGTAAGCTTTTAACCTAAGAAATTCCCATTGTAATAACCAATCCATTTCTGGGTTGCTCCCAGCAGCTTTTAGCAAACAAATCAGAAATTGGTATCAGGAAAGTGCAGTACTAATGCTATGCAAATAACAGAAATCTTGAAATCACTTTATAAATGGGTAAGAAGATTTTGGAAGAATTGTGACATTCTTGATGAAAAAGTCCTAGACTACTTTGAAGAGACTGTTGGTAAAAATATGGACACTAAAGATGCTTCTGAGGAGGACTTAGATAGAAATGGTGAATGTGCTATTGCAAACTGGAAGGAAGGGGATCTTTGCTTTAAAGTGGCAGAGAGGGGCCGGCTCGATAGCCCAGTGGATAGGGCACCGGCATACCACATGGGAGGCCCCAGGTTCGTTTCCCGGGGATCTCTCCTAGCGAGCAGACCGCCTTGAGAATGGCAAGCTGCCATGTGTGGGCCGGAGCCGCCGTGGGCAGGGCAAGAAGCTGCCACGGTCATGGCAAGAGCCGCCACGGGCAGGGCAGGTCGCCCGTGGATGGAGCGCAGCCAGCCACCCGCGAACTGAAAGCCAGCCGTGAACGGACGCAGAGACCGCCCACAAGCGGGGAAAGCCGCGCCTGCGCAGTGACCACTCTCGGCTCGTTGCCGCAGTGGGGGGAAGGGGAGATATGTAATAAAAAATAAATAAATCTTTAAAAAATAATAATAATAAAAAATAAAGTGGCAGAGAATTTGGCAAAATTGACTCCTGAAGTTAGATGGAAGGCAGAATTTGAAACTGATGAGCTTGGATATTTAGCTGAAGAGATGTCCAAACTAAACGTAGAAAGTATGGCTTGGTTTCTCTTTGCAGTAGAGCAAAATGGAAGAGGAAAGGGATAAGCTGAGAGTTGAACTGCTGGGCACAAAGAAAGCAGAAATTTATGGTTTGGGGAATGCTGCGCTTCTGGAAAATGAGTTCCCAGAGAATCAGGACGATTGTGAAGATTTAATTGAAGATAGAACTAGCGTAGGTCTTAATTAAAGACTGCATTGTGGGTGAGAGAAATGGGAGGAATTACAAAGGCAGCCAGAATTATAGGAAAAGTGCAATTGTCAATTACTGAGATGAATAACACATGAGGAGTATTGGATTACTTGGTAAAAAGTATATTTCAGATTAAGATCTTTTAAGTTGTATGCATCTATCATTCCTTTCATCCTGTTTGCAGGGGGCCCAGTTGGAAGCTGATATAGTGCCTCTATTTTGAAGCCTCAAGAGATGAGTGGTGCCAATGAGATGGAGGAGATAGTTGAACTTCCACCCCCACTGCAAAGAAGTGTTATGTGTCAGTGCCCCATTTATTTCCCGGTGGTGTTTGTAAGGCTCAGTAGAAAGCAGAACAAGAAATAATGATGGAAAACATCCCAATTTGATAAGTGACAGATCCAGGAAATTCAGTAAACTCCAAATAGGATAATCCCTAGGAAATACATTTCAAGAAGCAACATAATTAAACTTCTGGAAACTAAAGACAAAGAAAAAATCTTGAAAATAACCAGACCAAAAAAGATGTATTATTCACAAGGGGGCAACAATTTGAATGAGAGTGTATTTCTTATCCGAAACAATGGAAACTAGAAGAAAAAAAAATTTCATGGTTAAAATCCAAAAGCTTAACAACACTCAATGCAGGTGAGAATGTGGGGTGGCAGGAACCTTCATTCATTGCTAATGGGAATGTGAGATGATATAGCCCTTGGAAGACAGTTTGGCAATTTCCTACAAACTGAACTGTGGCTTACCATAAATTCCAGCAATTATGTTCCTAGATATTTATCGAAATAGGTTGAAAAAACAATGTCCACACAAAAACCTGTACATGACTGTTTATAGCAATATTATTCACAATTGTGTAAAACTGAAAGCAAAGGTGTCATTCAATAGGTGAATGGATATTATTCAGCAATAAAAAGAAATAAGCTATCAAACCACTAAAAGATGAGAAAACCCTAAATGCATATTTCTAAGTGAAAGAAGCCAGTCTGAAATCATTATAAATGATATTATTCCAACTGTCTGAACTTATGAAAATGAAAATCTGTAGAAACAGTAAAAGACCAGTGGTTATCAGGGATTCAGCAGGAACAAGGGAGGGATGCATAGGTGGAAGAGGTTGTGAAAATATTCTTCATGAAACTGTAGCAGTGGATTGATGTCATTACACATGTGACAAAACCTACAGAACTCTAAAAGACAGAGTGAAACCTGATGTTTACTAAGGACTTTCAATAATAATAACGTATCAATGTTGGTTCATCAGTTGTAAAAAATATACCACTCTAATGCAAGATGTTAATCATGGGGAAACTGTATTTGTGGGATAAGGGTAAATGGGGACTTTCTGTACAGTTTTGTAAACCTAAAACTACTCTAAAAAGTAATGTATTAGTTTTAAAAAAATGAAAAAATCTGTAGGTGAAGAGTCATTAGACGATGCAACACATGATACAATAAAAGAAAAATTGATAAATGGTACCACATCAAAATTTTTAAAAACTTTAATCTGTAGGAAAAAATATTAAAAGGATGAAAACTCATTTAAAAATTGCATATCACATATCCAGCAAAGTATTTGTATCTAGAACATATAAAGACCTCTAGAAACTTGAGTGAAAAAAAAATTGGAAAATGAACATCTGATGGCACACGACTGAAAAATTAATGAACTAGTAGATAGAACTGAAAAAAATGCCTAAAATGTAGCATAGCATAATAAAAAGATTTTAAAAATTGACAAATAAGAAAGTAAAAATATTATGAAAGATATATCAAGATACTAGGTGACTAGAATAAAAAGAAAATTCCGAGTATTCATACTAAGGCTCCAAAATGAGGGATAGAGTAAATGAGATAAACAATATTAAAAAAATATTATACAGGGTTCTTATTTGGAATGATGGAAAAGTTTTGGTAATGGATGGTGATGATAGTAGCACAATATTAGGAATGCAATTAACAGCACTGAAAATATATATGAATGTGATTAAAAGGGAAAATGTTAGATTGTATAAATGGCAACAGAATAAAAATTTAATCTATAGAACTACACTGCACAGTGAACCACAAGTTAAATCATGGAGTATAGTTCATAATACAATTCTAAAAATGTGCTATCATCAAGTGTAACAAATATTTCATACCAATGTAGTGTTAATAATAGGATGGTAATCCTATATTTTATGCATGACTGTTCTGTAAACCCACAACTTCTCTAAAAAAAGAAAAAAGAATTGATGATTGAGACTTCGCTAATCAAATTTCCACAATTTCTGCCTATATCTATCATGTATCATACATTTCATGTTTGTGTTTCTGAGGTAAGGCAGCCTACATTGCACATTAGGCAGCAAATTATAGAAAATAATATTTATAAGTTGCCATTTACAATAGCAGCAAAAAAATAGGAATAAGTCTAATGAACAGTGTCTAATTTTTTTCATTGAAAATAATGCATAAATAGGAGAAATTAAAGACAACCTAAATAAATGAAGGGGTAGAGCAGGTTTGGAAGACTCAGTATTGTTAAAGGATCAAACTATTAATAGATTGAACACACTGAAATTTAAATCCATCAGTGTTTGTTGTTTTTTTTTTTTTTGTCCTGTGAAAATTAACAAGTTTCTTCTATAATATATATGGAAATAAAATGGGTCAAGAATAGCTAAGGAAATCTTGAAAAGTTAAAATGCTGGAAGATGAGCACTATCAGAATTCAAGTTTAAATTTAGTTATTAAAGCCTTTTCTCTTGCAAGTATACAATGGCTCAGTTTTAGTATCACCATTACAAGAAATGATGACATTGCTCAAAGGGCTATGGAAATAAGCATTTGGATAATCTTGTGTTTTAAATGTTTATTAATTTTAATTTCCAATTCAATAAATATCAAAAGGTGCAAACAGCATAAACAGAAGCTTTAGTTTCCTCAACAATTTTAGGAAGGAAAGGATTCCTGAGGCCAAAATATTTGGGAACATTTATTTATGAGATTGCAGTGGATTGGGTTATTAGTTGAAAGATACTTAGGTGACAGGTATTATATCATTTTTCTCCTTTCCTTTTAAACTCAAAGACCATTTTTTTTTCTCAGTTGCAATGATACTTCTTCCCATCCAACAACCATACCAAAGAGAGACCCATTTTTCCCTGTGAATATTACTGTCGGGTATAGGTTGTGGAAGTCGAAAGCCCTGTGAGATCCTTCCTTTTAACAAGAGTCATATCTGAATAAGAGTAGAAAGTACTTAAATATTTAAGTATAACAGATGGTTATACCAACTTAGGGACATGAAATAAAGGAGTATGGAGAGACAGAAGGAGAGATCTATTTAGTGAAAGACTTGGCATATGGCAGTGGACGAGAAACTCGTGAGAACAAAGACGTTTAATAAGGATTTTTAACATTTTTAACCTATAGAGGTGCAGCAGGTACCTCCTCTTTTCTATAATAACAATGGCAGTACAATCCAGGCACTGAATATACAATAAAGAACAAGATGAACTAATTCCTTGCTCTCAATAATATGATTATTTTGTTCATATTCTCTTTCATCCCACTATATTATAATTTCTTTGAGAGAAGGAACCTTGTCTGTCATACTTGCCACTTGATTATTAGCACACCCAGTGAGTTTTGATATATACTACATTTGAATGTATATGCAGAATATTTGAGTAAATAAATGTAAAATGGCTCCTCCATTAAATTATAAGTCCCATGATGGCAGGGATTTTTGCTTTGTTCTTTTGGTTACTAGTGTATCCCAATAAAAGAGCCTAAACAGATCCTAAAACATAGGCATTGAATAAATATTTGTTGAATTAATGAATGCTGCTGTGCATCTTTCTGCTTTAGCCTTCTTTGTTCTTAGAATTTAATATTAAGCCAGTAAAGAGGAACCTTCAAGACCAGGCTTTATATTAAATTACTTCTAACCCAGCTGTGTTACTGAATAATATTTCTGTTGGCATTCTCTTTCTTCATTGGGATTTTATGCATTGAAGCCACTAAAATTTATCAGATAACAGGAAGATAATATATTTTAGGGCAGTTGCTACATAACTTAACTATGAGACAGAGAACATCAGCCAAAATCATAAATACTTCACTTACTAGCCAAATAAGGGACATATTTCTTAAATTTTCTGAAATTTGAAAGAACATAACAGTACCTACCTCATGGATTTGTTATCAAGATAAAAGGAAAAAATGTATGAATAAACAGAGCAGTATCTCTTCTGCCACAGGCACTCAGTAAGCATCAAGGGTTTTTTCCTGAGTAAAAGAAATGGGCATTATTTTCCTTAGAATTAAATATAACTGAAGGTTAAAAAAAGCTAACGCTTTGTTACACTTTTGAATACATGTAACGCTAGTAAGACAAGAAAGCAGTAATTTATGGGGAACATAGAATACTTTGCCATTTGTTATTATATTTAAATCAAAATGCAGCTTGAACTATAAAGAATAATGAACTAAACATATTGGCTACACTCACTTTTAAGGAGTCCCAATCAAACTGCTGTGTCTCTAGTTATAGCTCCGTTTTACACACTTCATTCTAACACCAACAGAATACTAATTCTTTTAAGTGGATTTGTCAGCTGAAAGAGATCTAAAGTTAACTAATACAGAACACTGAAACCATTGTGGCAGAATGCTAATTAACTTCCCTGATTTGGGGGATAAAGGGAAACTAAGTCAATATTTTATGTTTACAGGGCCTCAACATGATTGAAATGCATGAGGTCTGAGCTTTTTAAATTTACCACTTTTGCTCAATTATCACCCCAGATTGGTTATTGCTCCCTGTATGATTTTCTAAGCTTTGGAAGAAACACTTTGCCTTTTTTCTTATAAAAGAATATTAAAAAATTACTAAAAAAATGACCATGGGACTTTGCCATAAAATATATATGCAACTTTCTCCTTTAAGTTTATTTAATAATTAGAAGACCTGATAACCTTTATATCAACAGATGAAGTCTTTTTTGTTGCCACAAATTGTATTTGATTGTATTTGAAAGGTAAATTTTTTAGCTCATTTAAGAGCTAAATCATTATTCAAAAACATTTTCTCATGAACCAAAGTGCAAAACATTAAAGGTAAATATTAGATGCTGTGCTTGGACAATGACCGTTTTCATAGGCAGATGGGTCCATTTAAATGCATAAGCACAACTTTTGGGGTTATTTTAATTATCTCCCAGATCTGGAAAACAGAAATGTAGTCTATTTATTTTGAATATTAGTGATGTTATTCCTAAATTCTATGCTAGTAGGTATAGACTTTTGTTATCAACATAAATTCCAAACACTGTGGATGAAGAATGTCATTTATTGGAATATTTCCAATCACTTTTCCACGTGAAAAGTTTTATGTAGCAATCCAGCAAAAGAAAAAGTGTGTTTTTTCATGACTCATTTCTATTTATTTGTACTTTCTATTTATTTGACTTGGTCTGATGTATTAAATAATCCTTCACTTCAACTACAGTGATTCTCTTCAAGAATTCTATCACTTTTTGCTTCTTTTAGCTTTGAAGTTTAAAACTTGCTATCACTTCAGCAATCCTTCAATTATCACCTCTCCACTGAGGCAGTCTTCCATGCATTTGCTTATTTGTCTGCCTTGATGTTTTTTATAAATGGGATTAATTAATAAGCTAGGTTATGATTGTTAAGGATAATTCTTTTTTATCTTAATTCAGATATCCCTGGCATGTGTTGATGCTGATCAGTGAAGTTTATGTGCATGTTAGACAAAAGAGAACTACAAAAATTGTCAAAAATCAACACATGAAAGATTAATGTTAGAATACGTCTGTCAAAATCTTCCATAACATTACCATTACCCTATTATTTTGATAAAAATTTTAATAGGGCATCAGGAAAAAGTAAAACTAGGAGAGTATGCCTGTCATTGTGACCAAATTAATAAGGAAAACCTATATATGGACTAGTATGCTGATATTAAAAGGCAGACATAGCATCTGACTTTATTGAAAAATTAGCTCTGTAAATAAATGTTATTACAGCATTGTTAAAAAGTTACATTTACATTCTCATTTTTATAAAGTTATTGATCAAGTCCATGTTATTAATACAATGTCCATAAATAGATAGATCCAGTTATATTTCACTGACAGATCTAATTCTATTTCAAACAGCATATGCCAATATAAACATAACTGGTGATCTCACTGAATATATTTAGAAAGTTAAATGTTGAATATACCTCATTTAGATTGATGTTGTTCCTTTATTAAAACATTTTAAAATAATTTACATTTCCTTTGAGGAAAACATAATCATACATTTTAATATGAGATCACTCTTTTCACTGTATGAAAAGGGTGCAAACTCTTCTTACATTGTAATGGTAATGAATGAGTATATCAGGTTTTAACTGAATGCTCTGTGTTTCCAGGTTATTAAAAAGGGAAGGAAAATGCTTTTTAAAGTTTTAAAAGTTTCTTGTAGTATAAATGATTTGCTCTGAGAGGGTGGCAGAATTACTCATAGAAAATAAAATCAGTGTTGGTTGGAAAAGAACATACCTTGATTGGCTTCTGTGGCAATGAAAAGCAAGGCATCTTTGCAATTATCTAAATAGGAGATATTTAGATACAGAAAAATTAAATTGCTCTAAAAATTATATAACAAGGATTTTGTACTTGGCAGGTGATGCTTTTAAAAAAGGTAGTAGCTATCCTGGGAGAATATGTGGGAAGAAGGATGAGGTGGGGCTGCGGCTGGCAAGTAGTGTGGTTGGGACTGGTTGAAGGCAGCCATCTTGGAGGCTGATTAGGTCTGCTTCCATTCTGTCATGGCATGACCATTGAGACTTTAGAAACCGTGGCACATAGCTTTCAATCTGAGTTATTTTCTGCCTGTGTTGTAATTACCCTCTTTTACTGCCAAACATGCAGTAATGATCTATTACATACAAAAATGCCCTTCAGTGATGTTTCAGGTAAGGAAGGAAGTGAGCAGGTAGGCCAGAAGGCCCTTTTGATTTTCAGCAACAGTGTGAACAGGGGCCTAACATCAGTGCTCAGGATGGTGAATGAAAGTCTGCTAACTCCTGATGAACAAATGGAAGCCCTGAAGTCTCAGGATCAATAACTCTTTCCCTAAAATATATTGAAGGATTCAGAAGTGAAAGGCACAAAGACTGACATGTATTAATATCTGTGGCAGTTTCTAGAGGAATTAGCAATTTTCAGTAATTGTTGATGATTTAATATTATACCACTGAAGAACCAACTTTTTCTATTTTTATGTTTTCTAATAAGAAAATATTTAGAGGAGAGTTTTGAAAAGTTCTGAGTGAAAAAAAGAGAGAGAGAGAGAACTTACTAATAAATTTGTGCCAAAAAATTTTAAGTCATAAAATCAGGTAGAATATTTGCAATGAAATCACAGATACTCATTTGGTTCTTAAAAATTTAAAAGAAACATATAAACAAAAAGTGCTAGATTAAGAGACATTTCAGGAAAGTACTATGATACATTTTGATACATTTTCACAAACCCAGGTCAGGAATGGTTTTAATGATCCTTATGCATTTTCAATTTAAGCTTTCAGAAAATTAATCACTTTAAGCCATCTTATGTGCTGAAATAATGTGTCTTTTTTATTATGTAATTATTAAGCATGGCAAGGTAAAGTTCTTTCAACACTTTCATGACTCTCAGGTGTATAATAGATTGTAACACAGTGTAGCAGTTGGAGCAGCTCTAAATAGAAAACAAGATGCATTTCTTCATCTTGTCACTATAGGTGTTCTTTGTATAAACCTTAGAGAATATAAAAGAGATTTGGTGACAATATGAGCTATTTTCAATGATAAAGTTTTTTATGTATGCATATAATAACCATAATCTGAAATATAAAAATTCAAATCCCATGATTTTAAAGTATCTCCCTAAAACTTGGAGAGAGGTTTTATAAAATATAAAACAGCACATAATTTTAGCAATGCTCATTGGAATTATTTAATAAGAATATAAAATATGTATCTCATAATTTTCAAAATTGAAAAACTAGATTAATATGTGAATGAATGTGTTTTGGATAAGAAAAAGTAAATAAACTTGGATTTTTAGGTTCTTATTATCATTAATATCTACAACAAAATAAATGTGATTCATGTCTTTACTACAATGATTTCTAGTTACACAAGGATTTCAGAGTAAATACTGGTGAATTTGGTTACAATCTTTAGAAGTTTGGTTTTTTTTTTTTTTCAAAAATGCAGTTTTCATTGCATTATTGCTAACTGATTAAGAAGAAATTTAACAGGTTATTATTTTTAAAATATATTTATCTTTATTTTGAAAGAAGCTTTAGATTATGTAAATGTTACATAAAAAATATGGAGGATTCCAAACACCCCACCCCCTCTCCCTCCACACTTCCCCCATTAACAACCTCTTTCGTTAGTGGGGTACATTTGCTACAATTGATAAACACATATTGAAGCACTGCTACTAACAAGGGACTATAGTTCACCTTCCAGTTTACACTTTGCCCCACACAGTTTTATAGGTTTTGAAAAAATGTATAATGCCTTGTAGCCATCATTGCAATGTTGTGCAGGATAATTCCAATGTTAAAAAAATACCCCAATATTATACCTATTCTTCCCTTTCCTTCCTCTCAGAACCTCTGGTGGCCACTGCCTTCATATCAATGATACAAGTTCTTCCATTACTAGAATAATCATAAGTCCACTTTGGTCCATAGTTGTATTCTTGCCTTATGTTTGTTCATTCCTCAGTCTTGAGGATTTGGGCATGGTGATGCCCACCCTGCCTCCAATTGAGAGGGGGTTTAGATCCCATAGGGCAGATGGGTGGAACTGTCTTGCTTGCAGTTGCAGATACTCTCTGCTTCCTGAGATGGGCATTGCCCATCATCATCCTTTTGTTAGTTGTCCCTGGTAAGTCGAATGAACTGGAGAGTAGGTGTTGCAACTCTGCTGAGATTCGGGGCTCAACTGGCATTTGAACATACTGAAGTTTTAAGTCTCTGGCATGTATATTTAACAGGGGTAGTGGTAATTAAAGGTTCAAATGAAAGGGGCAGAAGAGCCATGTGTAGGGAAATTATAAATAAGACTAACTCTATTACAATGGGGAGCATATATTCCAAAATAAGGTCCACTGACAAGGTCCTGAATTTCTGGGATTGTCTATCCTTCCTATAGTGTCTAGATGTCTCTAGAGCCCTCAGGAGCCTCAGTGTTTAAGGCACTGTTTACTGTGGCAGTCAATGAGATCTTGCTGAGACATGCATAAATATAACCTCTGGAATGATCTCTTGACTCACTTTGAAATCTCTTAGCCTACTAACTTATTTATATTTGATATTTTCCACTTTTGGTCAAGCTCTTCTGCCACATGGATCACTAGTTGGCACTCAATAAAAATCTGTTGGTGCAAGGGAAGGTCATTCCTGGGAGTCATGTCCCATGCCAGAGGGGAGAAAGCTGTGAATTTATATGCTGAGTTTGTCTTAGAGAGAGGCCACATTTGAGCAACAAGGAGGATTTCAGAAGGTAAGTCTTAAGTGATAGATAATACTAGGCTAATTTTCAATTTAACAAGGAAAGGTTCATAAGTACAACCATCAATATCAAAGTCCTAGCATAATGGTCCGGCCTCCTTCGGTAGGCACTGCCCATGTACTTGGGGGATTCTTGCTGCTCTATTAGAGAATGTAGGACTTCCCAGGATGGGAATTCAATATTCTTTCATTAATTTACACTTGATTCTTTAAGGGTATATGTCAAAAGGAGTGAAAATTGAAGTGGAAACTGATTTCTACTACAATGAATTAATATCTAAGAAGGAATGAAAATCATTTGAAATGTCATGAGGGTTATTCTGTATGTGTTCTAAATAGGAAAATGAGTTATGTGCAGCTGTGGGTCCATTGTATTGATTGTCAGTCTCTTCAGGAAGTAAAATACATAATTGTGAAACAGAAAATTGTTATGGTTAATAACTCTAAATTAATTATATTAAGACATTAAAAGTATAGGGAGAGGTATAAAAATTTTTCTAAAATAAATTTTGGTTTTATGCCCACTCTAATATATCTTCAGGTTGTTTTGCACATAGATGATTTTCAGAATTATTTATAAATGGTCATTATTCTCTACTCATTAACAAATTGTATAATATGTAATGCAAAAATCAATCCATAATTATTTATATTAGTTTGCATAAGGATACATTTTGATGGTTTAACAAAGTGTTGGTAAATAGCTGGAAAATGTTGGGAAGTGAAATGATAAACCATGATAATTTGTAAAAATGTTCTTTTCAGTATTAATAGTTTATCTAGTTTTCCCTGTATATTAAAAGATTGTTGAAAGTCATTCACCTATATCTATTGATCACTAATAAGCAATATTAACCCAAAAGAGAGATATTATAGTGGCTCAATAAATGTTCTCAAGTGAGGAAAGTCATGGAGCACAATAAGGCTGTGAGCAAAAGCAGGAAAAAGCAAAGAGCTCACAAGAGAGGTGGATTTGTGTGCAGTAAAGTGTATAGGAAAGGAAATAGGTAAAATGAAAGAGGAGATGAAAGGCAAGATGTTTTAAGTGGACTGACAAGCAAACATTAGTGGTTAATTGGCAGTAAAATTTTATGATGGGAGTCTCACAATTATCAAGGTATTGACTTTTGTATTTTTATTACAGGAAAGAAGACACCAAAATTATATTACCAACACTTATGTGATTTAAATATCTACACATTATTTGAAGAAAATTAAAAATATAATGGTGGGCATTATCCCAATTGACACTTAAATCATTCTCTAATCAAAAATTATGTGATTAAGACGGTATTTAAATTCTTTCTGACTATAGTATTTTTAGTAGTGATAGTGATGTATGAATGTATTTTGCTGTATGCCTATTGCTTTTTATCCAGAATGTGATTGAATTTTCTTCAAGCTTTAAAATGGTACTTTTTTTTCAGTTTATTTCCCAAGTTTATTCTATTCAAACTTCTTTTTAAATATAATTAATTATTTAAAGTTGTCCACTCAAATACATACATACTAAAATGATCAGCATTGAAAGTTATATTGCATTGGATACTATAAATGTATTAACATTTGCTATCAGATTAACATTGTGCATATCTTGGAATACAGTGCCTTTAAATTCTTTGCAAATTTTTGAATTCTTATATAAGAATTTTGTTTTTGGCCCGGCTAGATAGCTCAGTGGATAAAGAGCTCGCCGGTGTACCACATGGGAGGCCCCGGGTTCGGTTCCC
>PVKH010018808.1:0-15030 GCA_004027955.1 Chaetophractus vellerosus | reverse complement strand
TTACACATCCTTTGTTTAGATTTCATCCCAGGTGCCTTTTGCTTTTTTGTTATGACTGTAAGTGGTATCTTTTTTAAATCATATTTTAATTCTGTTGCAGGTACATTAGAATGTAATTTATTTCTTAATATTGCTGTTAAAGCTAGCAACCTTGCTGAACTTTCTTAATAACTCTGATAATTTGCCCATAGATTTTATTGAGTTTTCTGTGTTGACAGTCATATTGTAAAGAATAATAATTTTGTTTCTCCCTTTCCAATCCTACCTTTTATCTCTCTTTACTTGTCTTACTGTGTTAGCTAGGACTTCCTGTTATATTTAGTTGTATTTACTATAGGTTTTTGTTAGGTAATTTTTTTAAAGATTTATTATTTATTTATTACATATCCCTCCCTTTCTGCTTGTTCTTGCTGTGTTCATTTTTGCATTCTTCTGTGTCTGCTTGTCTCCCCCCACTGCGGCGACCCGCCGAGTCAGCTCACCGCGCGGCGGCCTGCCTGCTCGTGGGGGCTTGCCCTGCCCGTGGCAGCTTGCCCTGCCCGCGGCGGCTTGCCTTCTCAAGGTGGTCTGCCTGCTCGAGGAGGCCCCAGGAACCGAACCCGGGCCCTCCTATGTGGTAAACCCGCGCCCTACCAATTGGGCTACAGTCGGCCCCTTTGTTAGATAATTTTATTCAAATTAAGGAAGTTCCCTTCTAATCCTAGTAAGAGCTGTGTTTGCATTTGGGCTGTCATCTATGGAAATGATTGTATGTTTATTTCCTTTAATATACTAATGTGGTGGATTTTATTAATAAATTTTTAAAATGTTAAATGCAAGCATTAGTTTATCAATAAAAATGAGCTAATTTGTAAAAGGGGTAGAAGAAATAAAATGCCACACTAATGCAAAATGTTAATAATAGGGAAAACGAGATGAGAAGGAGATATACAGAAACTTTGTACTTTCTGCATGATTTTTCTGTAAATCTACAACTGCTATAATAAAATATTATTTAAAAATGAATATAAGGGCTGGCTGTATAGCCCAGTGGATAGGGTGCCAGTACACCACTTGGGAGGCCCCAGGTTCAGTTCCCGGGGACCTCTCCGAGTGGGAAGACGGCCTTGAGAAAGGCAAGCTGCCCTGGGCGGGGCAGAGCCACCATGGGCAAGGCAAAAAGCCGCCATGGGCAGGGCGGAGCCGCCACAGGCAGGGCAAGTCACCCGCGAAACACGGAGCTGAGCCGCCCGCAAATCACAGAGCCGAGCAGCCTGCAAAACACGGACCTGTACTGCCTGCGAAACACGGAGCTGAGCCTCGCCTGTGAAACACAGAGCTGTGCTGCCTGCAAAACACAGAGCTGAGCCTCCTGCGAAACGGAATGGAGCCACCCATGAGCGGGGTGAGCCGTCTGCACAGAGGGCCGACTCGGTGCGTCGCCGCAAAAAAAACGGGGAGACAAGAAGCAGACATAGAACACAGAAAAAAAAATGAACACACAGCAAGAGCAAGCAGAAATGGGAGGGGATATGTAACAAAAAAAAATGAATATATATGTGGGTTTATAAAATGTTAAGGATTTAAACAAGGGGTAGAGAAAGCAGACCTTTGATTATTGAAATTCACTCCTAATTCAAAAATTGTAGTCACTGATTTCAACCCACCATTTGCAGCAGCATTTTATTACTAAAGTTAAATTTTTTTAACTATTTTATTTTATTTTATTTTATTGTTACATATCCCTCCCCTTTTCTGCTTGCTCTTGCTATGTGTTCATTTTTTATGTTCTTCTATGTCTGCTTTGTCTCCCCCCGCTGCAGTGATGCGCCAAGTTAGCTCACTGCGCAGGCGGCTTGCCCTGCTTGTGGGCGGGTCTGCTTCCATTCTCACGGGGCTTTTTTTTTGCTCCGTTCACGGGTGGCTTTGCTCCGTTCGCAGGCAGCTTTGCTCCGTTCCCACGCGGCTTGCCCTGCCTATGGCAGCTTTTGCCCTGCCCGTGGCGGCTTTTTGCCCTGCCCACGGCGGCTCTGTCCCGCCCATGGCAGATTTTGCCTTCTCAGGCGGTCTGCCCACTCGGAGAGGTCCCCAGGAACCGAACTCGGGGCCTCCCATGTGGTGTACCGGCGACCTATCCTCTGGGCTATACAGCCGGCCCCACTAAAGTTAATTTTTACTTCAAATGTCCATCTTCCTGAAGAGAAAATGATAAATAGTAAAATGATTCTGAAATAGTGGAGTAAACAGTAGGGGAGAATAGTAGAAGAGGAAGTTAAACAGGAGAAATAATTCTAGCATGTTCATTTAGAAATTATAACTCTGTGTTGTGAAAAACATTTGTTGTAGATGCTAATACAATGCAGTGAAGAATTTTTACCTGTAGGATTAAAAGAAAAGACAAAATAAGCACATTACTCACCATATAGTTATTTTCCTTTACTTACTTTTAAAAAATTAGCTCAGAAGCAATATGTGCTTATTTTAAGAGCTTAAACAATATGAACATATAACTTAAATTTGATATGTATCCTTCCAGTCTATTTTTCATTTTTCAACGTATGAATATGTTATAAAGTATAAAATTTTTTAAGCTATTGGATTGGAATAAGAGATCCAGAATGCTATTACAGCCTTATCCATCTATCTTTTTTTTAATTAATAAGACACTGTGGAAATATTTATAAAATCTATTTGTATGAAAGTTTAACAATGAATATCAATTCCTCATAAATATTTCCTACAGAAAAATTCATTGTTGTGCACAAAAATGTGCAAAAATGTTCACGGAAACATTTTCACTAATAATTTAAAAACTGAAAACATACCTATCCATCATTAGCATAACATCCACCCACGCAATAGGATATCTTGCAGCCATAAAAAAAGAATGATGTGGTTCTATATTAGTACATATAACCTAGAATAGTGTTCTAATGTTTTACCATCTATGTTTTGTTTTGTTTTGTTTTGTTTTGCTTTGCTTTGCTTTGTTTTTTTTTGAGGGGGGAGGGAGCATATATTCACTATCATGTGGCCATACTGTGAAATAATATGAACCCATTAAAAAGAATGAGGTAGGGAACGGATGTGGCTCAAGCAGTTGGGTGCCTGCCTCTCACATGAGAGGTCCCGGGTTCAGTTCCTGGTGCCTCCTGAAAAAACAAAAGCAAACAACAAGCATGAAAAACGAGAAAACCAGCTCAAGGAAGCCGTTGGGCACTGGCTTCCCACATACGAGGTCCTATGTTCAGTCCCGGGCCCCCAGATTGAAGAAAAGAAAAAAGAAAAAAAAAAAAGAATGAAGTAGAACAAAAGAAAAAAATAGGAAAAAAAAAAAAAAGAATGTGGTAGAGAGGTAGAGACAGCCGTACTTCATGGAAAGATCTCTAAGACATATTGTTAATTTTAAAAATAGCAATAAAACAAGTCATAGAACTTTTATCATCTGCTTGCATGCTGAAAAATGTTTTATGTACATTTTTATCTATGTAAGTACGTTTTAAAAGAACAGGATATATGCATACTTAATTACTAACAGTTGTTACTTTTTAAAAATACTTGAGCAGGGAGGTGGGTTGGGATTGGGACCAGAGGGTTCTCTAGTTTGGATACCTCTGTGTAGTTTGGATTTTTTCTGATGACTCTTCATTTGTATTTTTTTTTTCTGTAAGGAAAAAGTATTGTGCTCATTATAAAAATATGAAGATTCAAAGATACAAATAAAAAGAAGAAAACTATCCACAGTAGCCCCACCACTCTCACATACCCTTAGTTAACCACTGTTAAAGCCTTCATAAATATCCTTCCAGAGGTGAGGCACATTTTATGAGGATGTTTGATCTTAAACCAAGGAAGAGAAAGAGCACCATGACAAAAAGGGGGAGGGGGGGAGCATGTTTTGTTGTTTTTGTTTTTTAGTAGAAAAATAACATTTTATTTTATCCCCAGTCCTTTATACAGTGTCTGCACCATAGTAAGTATATGTTTTAAGAAATGAGTGATGGTTATCTACTAACCATTGGCAAATCACTTCCAGTTCTAAAGCCCAAGGCTAAGTAATCATGGAGAAGAAAATATGCTGGTTGACTATTAGAAAACCACCAACTGTAGCTTGATAACACTGAGCCAGATACCCCTTACTGTTACTGCCTGTAACTTGAGCAGCAAAGCGTTAAATTCCACTGTCTTCTCAAATCTGTACCAAGGCAGGGGATGCTCTCTTTGGAATGGAAAAACAGCCTGGGGTGCTATAGAAAGCCAGTTTAAGAAGTAATAATTAACCTTCTTTTCTGCCAAGGGGCTCTGGCCTTTTGTATCCTCTTACAGGCAGGCCCTATCTCAAACCCAGGAACACTTCTCTCTGTGTACATTTAGTAGAGAATGGAATTATTCAATTCCCAATTAATGAAGGAGGTAGATAATAAAAATTGGCATTCATATTTGGCATTTCTGTTCTTATGGCTATCTTCCAGTCAAACAGAGGTCATATTGAAGCTTTGTTTAATTTTGGAAATTATAAATATGTCTATCTGTATAACACAGAAGTGTGTGTATGCATGTATATAAATGTACATAGGATCATCTTAATTCTACAGATAGTTAATTATCATAGAGCCTAAGATGAAGTTTCTCTGTTTTTAGAGAAACAATAATTTGTACTCTGTTTATCTTCTTAGTTTCTGCCACTGCCTTCTACAAAGCACAACCTGTAATTCAGTTCATGTGTGAAGTTCTTGACATTCATAATATCGATGAGCAACCAAGACCTCTGACTGATTCTCATCGGGTAAAATTCACCAAAGAGATAAAAGGTGAATTAATTAACATTTGGAACAACTTAATTGTAAAATGCATGGTTATAACAAATTTTATTGCAATGTTTCCTTGTGATTAAAATCTATTCATGTAACATCACCAGTAAAAATATAGATCATAGTAAAATGTTACCTTAAATTCTTAACTAACATCTTATGTAGTATTTAAATGAAAGAAATGCCAAGTAATAAAATTAGTATCAGTAGCAGCAAAATTGTTAATACTTTACCTTACTAGCTCATGGGGAAATGCTTCTATAATACTGTTAAAAGTAGGAAGCTTATTCTAAAAACATTGTTACTCCAGAACTGGAATCATTGTTTGAGCATGTTCTAATATGTCTTCCTTATTTTTTAGAAATAGCAGGTTTATTTTATATGTTTGAAAATATATGGATTTGGAGCTTGCCTGATTCATGTGTCATTCTAGAGTTAGAACTTAGTTATTTGATGTACATTGTAGAGTTGACCGTATCTTGCCTATTTTACTTAGTAGCTACAATTGCTACAGTGGTGTTGCATCATTTATACATTTCACGCACATAAATTCATCTATATATAGTATCCCAAAAAGAAAGGGAAAAGGAAATAATTTTAATAGTGTTCTTAAATTTGTATTTTGCAAATAGTTATTCCTTCTATATGTACATTTCTATACACTTTTAAATATATATGTACATTTCTATATACATTTAAATATATATATACATAATATAGTTTTATATTCAAACTAATGTATACAGTACTCTATCAATAATTTCATGGATATTGCAGGAGTAATTTTGATTATGTACATTTCTTTCCTTCTTCATGACTTTAGAACCTAAGCTTCATGTAAGATGTGACTCCACTGTATTTAGTTCTTTATAATTTAGACATGAAGAAAAATTAGATATTCTCTAATTAGAGAATGAGTAGTATAAATTCTACTTATATTAAGTGTTAGATCTTAAATAGCTAGAAATAATTGTCATCTTATTTTAAGATTTTACCTATTTGTTGCAGATAATTTTCAGCTTGTGGTTTGAAAGAAGCATTCAAGTTTGTTCACTGAACATCTTTCAGATTCCCAAAATCAATTAGAGTAGCTGAATACATCTGCTTGCTCCAGTAATCATTCATTCTTTGCCATTCAGTAACCAGGAGAGAGAGTCATTGTAATAAAACATTACAAGGAAAATCCTTCCTGCTTTGAAAATAACCATTCATTTAACTTCAAGTTGCTTAAGTGCCAAAATAAGAAACTGTTACATATAACTGTTTTGCAACCATACCATTATCCTTTCATAGTCTGTATTAGCTACACAGTTACATTGTTGGGAGATAGTGCATTTTCTACCATTAATATGTGATCATCTAAATGCCATAGTTTCCAGTGGAGTTGCTGCTTAGTTACCACCTCTGATATCATGAAGTCACTTACATTATTTTGCGGTAACTATGCAATCAACTCATATCACCACTCTATCACAGAAAATACAAGATGTACAGAACAAGGATTCAACTGCTGCCCGAAGAGCATGGACTCGATCTTAACTTCAACTGCTCAGGGGCCCAAAGAAATGACTGAAAAAATGACTAGAAAGCATTATAAAGTTGATGTTATAGTGAAGGTAAAGCCAAGTTTATAGGTTAAATATTTGATTTATTAAAGCCAAAATTTTTTTTTTGTTGGATGGAGGGTTTGGGGAGGGTTTGGGCTGAGAATTATCTAGTCCATTTGTTTTTAATTTCAACTTTTTGGGAACTCTTGGATTTTGTTCTAATTCTTAGGCACCTATGATCCTAGATTTGGGAAAGAAAAATCTGGGTTGAATCTAATTGACAAATTGATGATTTTTCCCCCATTTAAAGTGAAGAAGGCCTTTTTTTTTTAAAGAGGTGTTTTAAAGTACATCATGTATTCTTACCACAATAACTCAAGAGAATCACAGTTATGTATTCAGTACTGTATATTTGGGTTTAGTTTTTAGCTGTCATGAGGAATCTGATGATAGCTATTAAATATTAGTACAAAGTGTACTATAATGAATAGCTTTTCTTAGTACATAAATTTTATTCCAGTTGAATTGTTTTCTAAGTGTTTAATAATAACTTTGGGAGTAGTTTTTTTGTTCAATAATTAATTATAAATAGCATAAATATTAGGGAAAATATATGGTGAAAATGCCACACGTATATATATAAATACCAATTTATTTTTAATAAAATATATTTAGTAGGCTTGCAGAACCTTACTAATAATTTTTTTTTAAATTCAGGAGAATACGTGAAAACAAATTGCTAAGTGGTGCAGATAACAGAAATTTGTTTAAAATTTTTCTATTATGTTTTCCCTCTAAATATCCTAGGTATAATATTCTTACATCTTGCTTATTTCATATTGTTGGTATTTTATTATAAGGCCTTCCCTTGATAGCATTTTATTTTCTTCATCTCCTTTGTAATATAGAGGCATAATAAATTTTCTATTATTTGAAATTTTGTTTTTTTTAACTTAAAGTAGTTACTAATAAAAGACTGTTTCTAACTGATTCAGTTAGGAGTGCTTCTCAAGAAAAATCCATACCAATTTGGTACAAGGACACTGTGTCCGTTTAACATCTTAATTTGTGCTGATATATTAGAAGAAAATTTTACTATGAGTAAAATTTGTATTTGGTATTGCAGTTAGTAATTAGATAGGGAAATGTTATACTATAGCATGGTTTCTTAACCTTGGCACTATTGACATTTTGGTCTGGATAATTCTTTGTTTTGAGGGGACAGGGGTGTCCTGTTCATTATAGGATATTTAGCAGCATCCCTAACCTCTATCCACTAGATGCCAGTAGCACCCTCCAGTTGTGACAATCAGAAATATTTCCAGACATTACCATATGTCTCTTGGAGAACAAAATGTCCCCAGCTGAGAAATACTGCACTTTAGGAATCACAAATATAAAAGGGAAATAATATGGAAAGTAATAACCATAATTACTGTTAAGGAACTAAAAGTTTCCTTCATATACCATTTCTTAGATTCTTCCTTTGAAGTCTAGATGAAACTTTAGAAATGGAGTTGTTGGTCTGTGACCATTAACCACTGTGTCTGTTTGTTAACTCCTTTAGAAAGCTTCAAAACTACAGTGTGCAATATGGTACTCCCTAGCCACATGTAGCTATCTAAATTTAAATTAAATTAAATTGAAAATCAGTTTCTCAGTCACAGTAGCCATATTTTATGTACTTAGTTATCACATGTTACTCGTGATGACCATATCAGAGAATACAGACATAAAATATCTCATCATCTCAGATGGGCTGCAGGGACCTAGGAATACCTAAACTCATATGCTAAATTATGTGTATATGCATTTTTCTGAGAGTATATTGCTTTCATCAGATTCTCAAAGAGGTCAATGGCTTCATAAAAGTAGGAGATCCCCTGCTCTATTTTGGTGCATCTCATTTCCAATTGTCTACAGTAAAAGAGCTATGAAAAGACTTACTATATTATATGTCAATAAAATTGTCATTCACTTCTGTTAAAAGGGCCTGGAATGTTTTCTCCCTACTTTATAAATCTTTGAAGGATTTCCTTCTTCAGCTTTATGAATTTCTGGTCTTCAACCAGTATGTGATGCCTGGGCTATTCAAATATCATGTACTTTGAAGATTATAGAATATCTTGAGAATTATTGCTAGTCCTCTTCCATTCCTCCTTCCCTCTCCCAGCATAAATACCTGAATTTATTATAAACAGGCTTCTTTATTAATGGTGAACTTTGTTTCTTGATAGGGGCTTTGCAAATTTTATGATTTATATTTTAATGTATAAAGCTTGAGAGGGTAGAGAAAAGGCTTGTAGTTAGGTCTTTCATAATTGTAACCACTATTAGAAATGTTATCTTAAATCTTTTGTTACTATCATATTACCTGTATCACAGATTTTCTGTCTGTTCCAAATTTGAGTTTAATAGTAGTGAACAGGTTTTATAAGAATAAATACTTTTACATGTGACAGTTCCATAACCTCAAGTTTTTCTTGTTGGGAACAGGTCTGAAGGTTGAAGTGACTCATTGTGGAACAATGAGACGGAAGTACCGTGTTTGTAATGTAACAAGAAGGCCTGCCAGTCATCAAACGTAAGAAAAGCTGGTATTTGTCAGAGGAGAAATGATGTGAGAGAGCTCGCTTTAGTTAGTGGTTTGCAAGTTTTGCTGACTTTTAATGGTTTGAGTTAATAATGTGTGCTTTTTTCTTTCCAGCTTTCCTTTACAGTTAGAAAATGGCCAAACTGTGGAGAGAACAGTAGCACAGTATTTCAGAGAAAAGTATACTCTTCAGCTGAAGTACCCGCACCTCCCCTGTCTGCAAGTTGGGCAGGAACAGAAACATACCTACCTTCCACTAGAAGTAATACATATAGGTTGCTTCCTAAAGTCCTCTTATTCATCATTCTTTGGGGGTTTTATGGGCATTTAATCTACCTTATACTCTCTCACAATTATTTTGGAGATTTAACTGATTTTAGAATTTAATTTAAGTTAAGATGAAAAAAATTCATCCATAACCCTACCACTCTGATGAAATCCCTGTTAGCATTTTAGTACACTTCTTCTCAGTCTTTTGATCCAGTGTACATTTTACCTAACTACATTCATATTTTAAAACAATATTCTTTGCTACTTTTTTACTTAATATTAAGAAGAAAAGGTTTTGGTGATGGAAAAGCTTTGGTAATGGACTATAGTGATCAAAGGACAACATTATAAATGTAATAAAAACTAATGAATTATATACTTGAAAGTGGTTAAAATGAAAAAATTTAGGTTGTATATACATTACACAGTAAAAATTTAAGAAAAAGAACAGGTTTAAAGAAGTAGATTTTAAAATTTTATTTCACATGTAATTGACACAAATTGAGAACTTAAAACAAAAAGATATATACATCTAATAATACAAAGCTTTTTTCCACTTGTAGGTCTGTAATATTGTGGCAGGGCAACGATGTATCAAGAAACTAACAGACAATCAGACTTCCACTATGATCAAGGCAACAGCAAGATCTGCACCAGACAGACAAGAGGAAATTAGCAGATTGGTAAGTATTTAATGCTAGAAATGAGAATTTAAAACATATTAGCATGAGCTTATTAAAAAACTATGTACTTATTAGCCCAGGCCTTATTACCATTTCATGGAATCTCAGAATTAAACATGTTCATGGAAGTAATCTAGCAGTGTTCTGGGGGAAGACCTTGGTGGTTTCTATTAGAAGGGTTACATCATTCTAATTTAACGCCAAGCTCTTTAATTAGATTCAGAAGAGATACTGCAGAACTAATGTTTCCATTTATTAAACTGGAACTCTATTACCTCCCACCTAAAAGAAGAAGGAGAAAGGAAGAAAAGTCAAGATATTATGACCAGCAATAGTGAGAAGTATTGAAACTCATTCTAGGGCTGCTTAGCCCCCAATATCAGACTGGCAACCATATGATATGAGTAAGAAATAAAAGAGAGCCCCAACCATGTAGGAGTATCTAGCAAGCCTTTTATGTGCTGTCTATTCTGTCTCATTATTCTAAATAATAGGGGAAAGGGGGCTTACCTATAAAACTGATGGAATAAGACGAAATGAAAAATAAAAGAGCCCTTGGCTCTTATTCTGTGCTTGAGTGCCATTTAAGCTGCCCAAAGCTAAAGAGAAAAAAGTCTGGAAATAAAAATACTCCTCAAAACAACATAAAAATACTTTTAAAAACACTTAGTGTGGAAATGAATGGAGTTGATGGTAACATTATAGTGAGTATAACTAGCACTGCTGATCTATAAATGACATTGTGGTTGAAAGGGGTAGTCTGTGGATGTAAATATCAATTGAAAGGAAACTATGGAGTAATCTCAGATAAGTATCATATAGTGATTTCAGGGGTGGATGAAGATTGTGGTCAATAATAAGAGTATTATTCTTTTACAAAGTGTTAAGAATATGGTGATACACGGGGAAAATTACAACTATTGTAACTTTGGATGATAGTTAATAGTAATATCGTAATATTTTTTCAGCAATGGCAAAGAAGATATATCAATTCTAAGAAACAACAATAGTGAGGTATAAGGGGGTATGTTAGCTAATGGGGTGCTGATGCAAAATACCAGAAATCTGTTGGCTTTTATAAAGGGTATTTATTTGGGGTAGAAGCTTACAGTTACCAAGCCATGAAGCATAAGTTACTTCCCTCACCAGAGTTTTTTGCCATGTGTTGGAACAAGATGGCTGCCAATGTCTGCAAGAGTTCAGCCTTCTTCCTCTTATGGCTCCATGGTTCCAGCTTCTTCCTTTCTCAGCTGTAGGCTGGCATAGGAGTCTCTCTCTCCCAGGGCTCATTTCTCTCTGAGCTCAGCTGCTCTGTTCTCTCCACAGGATCAGCTGTAAACTATCAGGCAAAGGACTCGTCTCTCTTCCTGGGGCCTCTACCGTATCTAATGAAGCCTTCTCTCTTTCCTCACTTATGTGCTTCTCTGTGTGCTTACTTCCCAGGCTCTGGCATCAAAACTCCAACTTTCTCCTCTGCCTTGTCGTTTTAATGACATGGCCTAATCAAAGCCCTAATTATAATTTAATCATGTAAAAGTGAAACCTCTGAAGTTAATATAGTCAAATATGCAGAAGAACAGACCAGTTTACAAACATAATCTAATAGACATTTTTGGAATTCATAAACAATATCAAACTGCTACAGAGGGTATGGGATTTTTCTTTTTGGAGTAATGATAACATTCTAAAATTGAGGTGATGACAGCACAACTCTGATGAAAATGAGAGCCACTGAGAGTGCACATTGAATGGATTGTATAAAGCATAGGACTGTGTAACAGGGAACCCAGTGGTGGAAGATGGATTGTGGTTAACAGGACAAATACGAGTATGTCCTCTCATGAACTGTAACAAATGTGTAATACTAATACAGGATGTTAATAATTAGGTGACTTGGGGGAAGAATACACCAAATAAAAGATAGGCTATAGTTAGTAATATTTTGATGAACGCTATATCATAGTTTGCAATAAGTGTTTCACAACAACACAAGGTGTTGGTGGTGGGGTGATGTATGGGAGCCCTATATGATGATACGCATGTTTTTATTGTAAGTTCACAACTTTTATTTTACACTTATTGTTTATGTATGTTCATGTGTGAATGATATACTTCAATAAAATTTTATTTTAAAAAATAATAAAAACACTTTTAAAAGATTCCTAGAAAACGATTGCAGAACTAGCTCTTGTAAGCCAATTACAGAAAGGACCTTTTATTTCTTAGACGTTTTATAAAGAATGAATGAAAATTATTATGTGATATTTAATCAGAAAAATACAGGCTGGTCCTCATCCAGATTTTTCTCTTGATTCTACTGTGAGAAAATTTTTAGGAATTTTCCAAAACCTATAGGGAACTAGAACCTTTCACTGTCTCTTGTCTATAAAATCTTAATAATCAGCTGTTCTGACTCTTTCATTAAAGCTTAAAAGTTCAGAGAGACAATATTGTATAGTGGTTAAAAGCACAGGCTTTAGAGACTAACAGCCGTGGGTTCTCAAAATCTAGCTTTTCCACTTACTGTTACTCTTATTGTATTATTTATTATAATATCACATCTGGAAGGCCAGTGCAGTGATTGAGAGCAAGAACTCTAGAACAATCTTCTGTGTCATTTACCTAGCTATATGATTTTAAGCCAGTCATTTAATTTTACTAAGCTTTAGTTTTATCCTCTGTAAAGTAAGGATTATGAAAGACTTACCTCATAAGATTATTGTGAAAAAGAATTATAGGGGGCCAGCTGTAGCCCAGTGGATAGGGCGCCAGTTCACCACATGGGAGGCCCCAGGTTCAGTTCCCGGGGGCCTCTATGAGCGGGCAGACCGCCTTGAGAGGGCAAGCCGCCATGGGCAGGGCAAAAGCCACCACGGGCAAGGCAACTTGACCACAAACAGAACAGAGCCGCCCGCAAACAGCAGAGCCGCCCGCGAGTGGGGCAAGCCGCTTGCGCATTGAGCTGACTCGGCACATCGCCGCAACAGTGGGAGACAAAGCAGACACAGAAGAACGCAAAAAAACACAGCAAGAACAAGCAGAAAAAAAGGGGGGGCATATGTAACAAAAACAAAAAAAAGAATTATAAAGCTGTTAGCACCAAGCATGTCACATAGCTAGTATTAGTAAGTTATTGTTATTCTTTGTAACCTATTATGGAAGTGCACTAAAATAGACCAAAAATGAATGGTAATTAAGCTTGAAGGAAATGATGCATCAATGCCTAATTCCGAAAATGGCTTCTCCTGCTTATTATAGGGAGATACTTTTTACATCTTTAAGACAAAAAGTTTTTTTTATGTTTTTATAACCTTTTTATAACTTACTTGACAGCAAGTAAATAAGTTTTTTTGTTTGTTTGTAAGTTTGTTTTTGAGCAACCAGGGGCCAGGGACTGAACCCAGCACCTCGTCTGTGGGAAGCTGGTGCTCAACCACTGAGACACATCAGCTTCCCTGAGTTCGTTTTTCATTTGTTTTGCTTGTTGTTTGTTTGTTTTTATTTTTGTTTTAGGAGGCACCAGGAGCTGAACCCTGGACCTCCCTTGTGGGAGGCGAGAGCTCAACCGCTTGAGCCACATCCGCTCCCCAATAAGTTTTGAAAACAGTTACTATAGCATGAGTATGAGTTACACTCCGAGCTCTAAGTCAACATGAAACTACAATAAATTTTTTATCTTTGATTTTATATGTGGATGATGTATTATGTGAAATTATAACCTATAATTCATACTGGCTTTCTTATCATTTATATTATGACAGTATCTATTTGAAAATATTGAAGATGTAAATTTTATATAATTTATAAATCAAGTAATTAGAATTTAAAAAGCCAGTGGTTGTATTGCAATATTTACTATCACATTCTACCTAAAATAATTTTTTAATAGTATATGTTTGGGCCCTATATAATCAAAGGTGCTTAACATTTTTTAGGTTAGGTATTTCTTTGAGAATCCATTGCAATTTATGGACCACCCTCCCCAAAGCATATTATGTTGAATCATATAAAATTACCATTTTCACAAGTCCAAAGCAGTTGAAATTTTTATGAGTCAACCTAATATATACATTTAAATTTTGTATAAGTTATCAGGGAGCTCACAGACTTCTGCATTCTATTCATGACTAGAGGTCACCACGTAAAGATTCTCTACTCTTTGGTTAGGGTATCACTAAAAAAGACCTGTTGCAAAACATTTTACTGACATAGTGAAGGGGAAAAAACTAGAGGTCTAATGAGTAAAGTAGGGGATTTTCTGAAATTTTGAGGGTAACTACAAACTTTTTCTGTTGTTAGGTAAGAAGTGCAAACTATGAAACAGATCCATTTGTTCAGGAATTTCAATTTAAAGTTCGGGATGAAATGGCACATGTGACCGGACGTGTACTTCCAGCACCTATGCTACAGTATGGAGGACGGGTAAAAACTCTTGATAGTTTTTTAAATCATACATATACAGTATAGAGAGAAGGATATCGTAGCTAAGACTGGAATTTAGAAAGTGTTTTATTGTTCCAACAATATATTTTTGTTTTAAGGTGAGTGTCTTTACTTGAGTTTGGGAGAATTTTTGGTTTTTTTACAATAAACATAAATAATAATGACTTAAAACAGTTGATTCCATATCAGAAATATTTCAGTTCAACAATTTGAAATACTTATTTTCAGCTCATTGAAATAAATTGTCCATTAATTTTTTGTCCTCCTTTGTTATTTTTTGATCTCCTTCTTATTTTCTCTTTCTCTTTTCTCTGTAGAATAGGACTGTAGCAACACCAAGTCATGGAGTATGGGACATGCGAGGGAAACAATTCCACACAGGAGTTGAAATCAAAATGTGGGCTATAGCTTGTTTTGCCACACAGAGGCAGTGCAGAGAAGAAATATTGAAGTAAGGCATGTCATTACTTTGTCTCTAGGACCTTTTTGAATTTAGATATGTATTTCAATTTTAAATTGCTTGGCTAATGTTCTAATATAGAGAGTATATTTAATCACTGAGCCTTTGAAATTTTCTCTTCTCAATAGTTTGATCAAGGTTTCTGAATTTGGTTATTCATAATAAAGCCATCCATTCATTCTTCTAGACATCTTAATACACTGGCTTGTGTGGTGTAGCAGCAGCAGCATTGGCTTTTTTTTTT
>PVKH010018807.1:0-15101 GCA_004027955.1 Chaetophractus vellerosus | reverse complement strand
TCTTGTCTCCCCCCGTCTCTGCGGCGACGCACCGAGTCGGCGGCTTGCTCCGTTCATGGGTGGCTCCATTCCGTTTTCACGGGCGGCTCTGCTCCATGATTTGCGGGCAGCAGTCCTCCATGTTTTTTGCGGGCTGCCGGCTTCTGCTTCGCAGGCAGCAGCTCCGCTTTTCACAGGTGACTTTGCCATGCCCTTGGGGGCTCCGCCCTGCCCGTGGCGGCTTTTTGCCTTGCCCATGGCGGCTTTTGCCCCGCCCACGGCGGCTTGCCTTTCTCAAGGCCGTCTGCCCGCTCGGAGAGGTCCCGGAACCGAACCCGGGCCTCCCATGTGGTATCCCAGCGCGCTCTTTATCCACTGAGCTATCTAGCTGGGCCCGCATGGTTTCTAATATAGTGAATGTTAAGCCGACCCTGATTATCACAAAATCAGGACAGCAAGAATATTCGCATCTAATGTTTTTTTTTTTTTAAGATTTATTTTTTATTTATTACATATTCCCCCCCTTTCTGCTTGTTCTTGCTGTGTTCATTTTTTGCGTTCTTCTGTGCCTGCTTGTCTCCCCCTGTTGCGGCAACCTGCCGAGTCAGCTTACTGCGCGGTGGCCTGCCTGCTAGCGGCGGCTTGTCCTGCCTGCGGCGGCTTACCTTCTCAAGGTGGTCTGCCCGCTCAAGGAGGCCCCAGGAACCAAACCCGGGGCCTCCTATGTGGTAAACTGGCACCCTACCAATTGGGCCACAGCTGGCCCCTCTAATGTGTTTTTGATCTCACATATTGTGTCTTTCATTCCCATGAGCTCTGTTACTTTTCTATTCACTATTTCAGATTCTTCTTTTTGCTTTCTCAGTGTCTTCTTGATGTCATTTATCTCTTTAGCCATATTGTTTTTCAACCCATTAATTTGATTTCAGAAAGTTGTGTGCATCTTGTTAATTAGTTCTCTCAAATCCTGTTTCCCTTCTGGGGCTTTGATATATTCCTATTCTTGGGTCATGTCTTCCATTTTCTTAGTAGGGCTCGTAATTTTTTGCTGATGTCTAGGCATCTAATTAGGATGTAGTTTACTCAGATGCTCAATTTATTTCTCTCTCGTAAGGCTTTATTGGCAGGAGGCTGTGTTTTACTGCTGCTCTTAGATTATTTTTTTTTAAGGTTTATTTTATTTATTTATTTCTTCCCACCCACCTTGTTGTTTTTCCCTTGCTATGTCTGTTCATCTTCCTTGTTTCTTTAGGAGGCACCGGGAGCTGAACCTAGGACCCCTGATGTGGGAGGGAGGTGCCAAATCACTTGAGCCACCGTTTCTCCCTGCTTTGTTCTGTTTCTCTTTTTTTTTTTCCCTCCCTGCGTCTCTTGTTGCATAATCTTGTTGCGTCAGCTCGCCGCATCCACCTGTCACATCAGCTCGCTGTTTTCTTTAGGAGCTACTGTGAACATCTGCTCCCTGCTTTGTTGTACCTCTCATTATGTTTTTTCTTTTTGTGTCTCTTGTTGTGTTAGATTGCCACACCTGCCTGTCACGCCGGCTCGCTGTGTTCTTTAGGAGGCACTGGGATCCAAACCAGTGATCTCTCATGTAGGCAGGAGCCCAGTCGGCTGAGCCACATCTGCTTTCCTGCTCTTTGATTCTTGGTTCGACCTGGATCATTAAGATTGTCCCTGTTAGTTGCTCAAAACTGGGCTCTGGACCCAGTAATTGGTTGCAGACAAACTTCCTACGACCTTGGGGAGGGCAGCTATAGAGGCGGGGAAAAGCCTCTCTTACTTATTTTTAATGATCTCAGTGCACTTCTTTGACTGCTAGTAGGTGGGGCTCCTTGGTAGCCTGCTCCAGTTCAATGCCTGCTCAGAGTGTTTTTGTTGCAACAGACTGGATCAATGTGATAGAGGTTCCTGCCCGGAGGCTAAGAGCCTTGTAATTCAAACTTTCTCAGAGACAGTTCTCCAGCCTTCTCTGACAGCCCGCTCCCTTTTCCCAGTAGAAAATAGTTACACTTCCCTCCGAGTCTTCAACAATCCAGCCCGCTCCCTTTTCCCAGTAGAAAATATTTACACTTCCCTCCGAGTCTTCAACAATCAGTCCAGATTAGTAGGAAAGGATATTGGGAGGATCATGTCTCTTTAACCCCTTTCCAGCTCCCAAGGCAAACAATGGCTGCCCAGCCTGAAAGGGCCCGTGGGACACAGCAGACCATATCTTTGGGTCAAAAGCTGAGTCATCTTTAGGCTGTGTCCCTCTCTCTCCCCTTTCCTGGGGAGGTACATCATCAACAATCAGCCCTGGCTAGGAGAGAGAGAGATTGAGAGGGTCGAATTCCTCCAGTTCTGTGCTGGCTCACAAGGCAAACAATGGTACAGCCTGCCAAGCCTGTAAGCACTGGTGGGGCATAGCAGACCAAATTCGTGTGTCAGAAGTTGAGTCATCCTTAGTCTGTGTGTGTCTCTCTCTCCCCTTTCCTGGGGTGGTGGATCCCAAGACCTCTTTGTCTGTAGCCACCCGCCCAGAGGTCTGAGAATTCTAGAGTGTCTTTAATGTGGGGGATGGTGCCGGCAGCAGTATCTGCTGGTTTCAATTCACAGTTCTGTAGTCGTGATTTCCCTCCTTTGTCCCTCTCTCCTCTGGGGGATGTCCAGCCTTTGCCTGGTGTCCTAAACCCTAGAAGATCTTTTTCCAGTCTGTTTCAGCCTGTCTTCTAGCTTTTTTTCTGGAGAAGAGAGTCCCATGTCCTTCTAGTACTCCATCTTCCCAGAAGGCCTTGATTCTTTTAGTTACTACTGTAAATGAAATTTTTTTTCTTGATTTTCTCCTCAGATTACTCATTATTAGAGTATAGAAACACTACTCATTTTTGCTTTTGAATTTCACCAGTTTGCTGAATTCATTTATTAGCTCTAGTAACTTTGTTGTAGATATTTTGGGATTTCCTATATGTAGCATCATGTCATCTGCAAATATGAAACTTTTACTTTTTCCTTTCCAATATGGATGACTTTTACTTCTTTTTCTTGCCTAACTAGTCTGGATTGATATGTTGTATTCTTTTTCATTCATCATGAGATATTTACTTATTTCTTTTGCAATTTCTTCTTTGATCCATTGATTGTTTAGGAGTGTGTTTTTCACATGTGAAATAAAAATATGGGTAAATTGCATTTGTAAGACCATTTTTCTTTGAAACTGAATAAATGTATGTTAATACTACAAAATGTTAATATCAGACAAAAAAACAATTATGTGAATGAAAGAAACCAGACACAAAGTACTATAGTGTATGATTCCATTTATATAAAAGGTAAATATAAATCAATTTATAAAGATGAAATTAGATTAGTGGTTATGTGAGGCTGGGGAAGGAATGCTAAGGGATGTGGGAATTTTCTTTTTGGAGTAATGAAATTGTTCTAAAATTTTTCATGGTGAATAATGCACAACATTGTGATTATACTAAAAGTCATGATTATATACTTTGGATAGATCGAATGGTATGTGAATATATCTCAATAAAAGTGCTTAATAAATTAAAAATAATTGTGTAAGAATAGCCAGAAATAGCAGCTATGTACAGCAGGGAAAACAGAGAGAGATTGAGAGGTGAAGAATTTTCTCGTTTGTTTGTTTGCTTTTTGTTTATTATTATTATTATTCAAATAATGAAAATGCTCTCATAAGGATTGAAGCGATGCATGCAAAACTATGTGATTATACCGAATACCATTGATTGTATACTTTGGATGAATTGTATGCTTTATTAATATGTATCAATAAAACTGATTTGTTTAAAAACAAAAGTGTGTTGTTTAACCTCCATATATTTGTGAGTTTTCCAGTTCTCCACCTGTTATTGATTTCCAGCTTCATTATATTACAATCAGAGAAAGTGCTTTGTATAATTTCAGTCTTTTAAAATTTATTCTGACCTGTTTCATGACCTAATATGTGGTCTGTCCTAGAGGATGATCCATGAGCACTTGAGAAGAATGTATATTCTGCTGTTTTGGAATACATTGTTCTGTTAGGTCTAGGTCACTTATCATATTATTCAAGTTCTCTGTTTTCTTATTGATCCTCTGTCTGAATGTTTTATGCATTGATGTGAGTGGTATATCGAAGTTTCCAATGATTATTGTAGAGACATCTATTTCTTCCTTCAGTTTGCCAGTGTTTCCCTCATGTATTTTTGGGCACCCTGGGTAGGTGCATAAATATTTATGATTGTTATTTCTTCTTGGTGGGTTGCCCCTTTTAATAATATGTAATTTCTTTCTTTGTCTCTTATAAGAGTTTTGCATTTAAAGTCTGTCCTGCCTTGAGTCTTTTGTGGACTCCAGAAAATTATGTTGTTAAGTAACCCATTCCTGTACATGTAAGCCTATTTTATGTGGGACCTTTTGGTTAGATTTAGTTAAGGTACTCTTTGATTAGATCACCTTTGAGTAGATCAATTTAATTAAAGGTCTTTGCTTAGATTGCAGGGCTCAGGATGAGTCCTAATCCTTTTATTGGAGTCATATAGAAAAGAAGGAGAACACTGAGAAAGAGAACTGCCATTTTACCCTGCATGTGAAAAAAGACTCCAGGATTGCCTACAACTGCGGGAAGAGAAACCCCGAGAGGCAGAGAGAGAGGCCGGGGGCTAGAATCAGCTGAGAAGCTGAAGCAAGGAGGCTCCCCCATACCACTGCCTTCTCGCCTCCATTATTTCTGATGAGAAATCAGCACTTAGTCTTTTTTTTTTTTAAAGTAATAAAATACATTTTATATGAGTATTAATTTTTAAAAATACAATCAATTCATTCCTCAAAGCTCTGGCACATTTTTTTCATGTTTTCATATTTTTAAAAATCTGTTTTCCTTCACTACTCAACCAACTCTGGTTGATAGCAAGGATAAAAAAACTTTACAAAATATTTTCCTATATGTGCCATATAAGCATATTGAATAATGAGAATTCTGAGGTTTTGTCTACTTGAAAATGAGTACCAACGTTAAAAAAACAGAAATATTAATAGCTAAACAGAAATGGCTAAATGTAAATATTCATATATTAAAATTTCTGTTGATCATCAAAGTTTACTCTGGACTTTACTCAGGAACTAAGATTTGAAATAACTATGAAATAAAGGATCACTTTAATTATTTTTAGCACATTCGTAAACAGCAAGGGAAACAATTGTGGTGGCACTTTTCCACAAAGTTGTATAGGGAACTTTGATCCTATACATCCTAAGATCCTTCTATTTCGTTTCTCTTCCACAATGGAGTGTTTTCTCCTCTGCAAAATCCAAAATGGCTTACTACCAGATCCACATTCCAAACAACAAGATGGAGAAAGGGACAAAAAATGGGTACAACACCATTTTGAAGGACACATATCATTTCCCCTCATATTCCATTGACCAGAACACAAGGGAAACTGGAAAATGTCGTCTTTGTTCTGGAAGGCACATGGCCAGCCAAAAATCAAGAGTCCTATCACCATAGAAAAAGGAAAGAATGACTATTAGAGGAATATTGGCATACATATATCATTTAGGTAACTTGCATAATTAGCAATTCAAACTTGAATTCAACTGGGAAAATGCCAGGACTGACTAGTTGACAAATAATTAGTATTCTGGATTTTCTTTTGGAAAAGATTAGTTTACTCTCTTTCATTCATCCACCCAAAACAATGAAATATAAAACACTATCTGAATGAGGTCCTAAAACGTGTTTTATTGGTATAAAACTAAAATCAGGTTGCATAATTCTCTGGTGTGCCAATAGCTTTACAGAAGTAAGTGAAAAAAAGATGTCCTCTTACAATTTCTTTTGGTTTTGTTGATTTTCCCTATTTTGTTGTTGTTGTGCAATTTCATTTATTTCTGCTCTAATCTTTTTATTTTTTCTTTCCTTCTGCTTGCTTTGTGATTGCTTTGCTGTACATTTTCTAATTCCTCCAGGTGTTCAGTTAGGTCTTTGATTTTAGATCTTCCTTCTTTTTTAATATAGGCATTTAGCGCTATAAATTTCCCTCATCAGCACTGCCTTTGCTGTATCCCATAAGTTTTGATAAGTTGTGTTAACATTTTCATTTGTCTTGAGATACTTACTAATTTCACTTACAGCTTCTTGTCTGTCCCACTGATTGTTTAAGAGTATATGTTGTTTAGCCTCCACACATTTGTGAATTTTCTCCTTTCCTGCCTATTATTGATTTCCAGCTTCATTCCATTATGATCTGAGAACGTGCTTTGTATAATTTCAATCTTTTTATATTTATTAAGATCTGCTTCATGATCCAACATGTGGTCTATTCTGGAAAAAAATCCATGAATGTATAACTTGATGATTTGGGATGCAGTGTTCTGTATATGTCTCTTAGTGGGGTGTTGAAGTCTCCAATTATTATTGTAGAAATGTCTATTTCTCCCTTTAATTTTGCCAGTGTTTGCCGCATATATTTTGGAGCACCCTGGTTATATACGTAAATATTTATGAATGTTACTCCTTCCTGGTGGATTGTCCCTTTTATTAATGTATAATGGCCTGTGCATCTCTTATAACCTTTTTTACTTTATACAGTCTGTTTTGTCCAATATTAACATAGCTACCTCTGCTCTTTTTTGGTTGCTCTCTGTGCAGAATTTCTTTTTCCAACCTTTCACTTTCAGCCTATTTGGATCCCTTTGTCTAAGCTGTCTTTGTAGACAGCATATGGATGGCGCATTTTTTTTTTCCCATGTTTTTTTTAATCTACTCTATCAGCCTGTATCTTTTGACTGGGGAGTTTAATCCATTCACACTCAATGATATTACTGTAAATGCTTTATTTACTTCCACCAGTTTATTCATTAGCTTTCATACGTCATATCTTATTTTCGTCTGCCTTTTTACTTTTGCCTTTTGATTATTCTTTCTGATAGTCTTCACTTCTGCATTCTCCTCCAAGCCTCTTTTTCCTGTCTTTTCTTTGGGGCTGTAGGGCTCCCTTTACTGCATCCTGCAAAGATGGATTCTTTTTCACAAACACTCTTAGTTTCTGTTTATTTGTGAATGTTTTAAATTAATCTTCACATTTGAAGGATAGTTTTGCGAATAAAGAATTCTCAGCTGGTAATTTTTCTTTTTAAGTATCTTAATTATATCACTTCCATGGTTTCTGGTGAGAAATTTGCACTAAATCTTACTGGGCATTCTTGTGTGTGATGGTTTGCTTCTTCCTTGCTGCTTGCAGAATTTTCTCTTTATCTTTGGCATTTGATGTTGTTAGTAGTATGTGTCTTGGAGTATGTCTATTCGGATTTATTCTGATTGGAGTATGCTGTGCTTCTTCAGTATGTAAGTTCATTTCTTTCATGAGAGTTGGGAATTTTTCAGCCATTATTTCCTCCAGTACTCTTTTTGCCCTTTTCCCCCTTTCTTCTCCTTCTGGAACTCACATGACATGTGCTTCATGTTATCATTCAATTCTCTAAGTCCCTGCTCAATTTTTTCCCTTCTTTTCTTTCTCTTCAATTTCAGCAGTTATGTCTTTAGCATCACTTATTCTTTCTTCTATCATTTCAAGTCCTCTGTTGTATACCTCTAATGTGATGGGGTTTTTGTTGCTGACATGGTTCAGCTCCCCTGAGTTGGTTTTTATGCAAGGCCAGGTTAGATAAAATATAATCAATTATAAAAAATAGCATAGCAACATTTATAAATATAAATAATAATTTAAATATAATAGAAATTAATTATAACATAATTCTGATTTTTATATTACAGCTCTATTGGACATAATAATCTCTAAGAATGAAATAAATTAACAGTTTAGCTGTTTAATTTCCATTTAGGCCATAATTCTTTCTAGATAATCAAATTCCTGTTTGGAGATTCTTCACATCTTATTGGAATGAATTACAGCAGATAGCAGTTTGCCAACTCATTATTTCATAAGGCAGAAAAACTCAAAATCTTTTTCAGCAGTAGTCATGCTAAGCATTTTTTTGTTGTTGTTTTTAGGAGGCACCAGGAACCGAACTTGGGACCTCCCATGTGTGAAGCAGGCACTCAACTGCTTGAGCCACATCTACTCCCTCTAATGTGTTTTTAATCTCACCTATTGTGTCTTTCATTCTCAAAAGCTCTGTTATTTTTCTATTCAAGTTTTCAAATTCTTTGTGCTTGCCCACTGTCTTCTTGATATCCTTTTTCACTTTAGTCATATTGTCTTTCAAATCATTGATCTGATTCAGAAGTTTTGTATGAACCTCATTGATTAGTTATCTCAAATCCTGTGTCTCATCTGGGGCTCTGATTTGTTCCTTTGTTTGAGTCATATCTAACTTTTTCTTAGTATGGCTTGTAATTTTTTGCTGATGTCTAGTTGTCTGATTATGATGGTAAGTTTACTCTGATGCTCAATTTCTCCCTCTTGCATAGAGGATTTAGTGCTGGGAGCCTGTGTGTTACTGCTGTTTTTTGATTCTTGGTTCAGCCTGTTCTAGGTCTTTAGGATTGTCCCTGTTTAGTTGCTCAAATCAGGGTCATGGATCCACTAATAAGTTGCAGACCTGCTTCCAAGGGCCTTGGGGAGGTTGGCTGTAAAGGCCCAAAAAAGCCTCTTTTATTTATTTATTTATTATTATTTTTTACCTTGCATGCATTTTCTTGAGTGGCTAGGAGGTGGCAATCTTTGGCAGACCTCTTAGCTTAAACCCTGGTCAGAATGTGTTCACTGTAACCCTGACCAGAACAGTGACAGAGGATCCTGCCTTGGGGCTATTCAGAGCCTCTGCATAATATATTTCTTTGGGCCAGCTGTAGTCCAGTGGATAGGGTGCCGGTACACCACATGGGAGGCCCTGGGTTCAGTTCCCGGGGACCTCTCCAAGTGGGCAGACCGCCTGAGAAGGCAAAGCCGCCTTGGGCGGGGCAGAGCCGCCGTGGGCAGGGCAAAAAGCTGCCACGGGCAGGGCAAAAGCCGCCACGGGCAGGGCAAGCTGCCTGCAAAACGGAGCAAAGCCGCCTGCAAACAGAGCAAAAAGCTACCCGGAAACGGAAGCAGAACCACCCACAAGCAGGGCAAGCTGCCTGTGCAGTGAGCTGACTTGGTGCGTCGCCGCAGCGGGGGGGAGACAAAGCAGACATAGAAGAACATAAAAAATGAACACACAGCAAGAGCAAATAGAAAGGGGAGGGATATGTAACCAATATATATATATATATTTCTTGATGACCTTGTAATATGTATTTTTTTAAATTTTATTTATTTATTTTTAAAGATTTATTTATTTTGTTACATATCTCCCCTTCCCCCCGCTGCGGCGACGTGCCAAGAGTGGTCACTGCGCAGGCGCGGCTTTCCCCGCTTGTGGGCGGTCTCTGCGTCTGTTCACGGCTGGCTTTCAGTTCGTGGGTGGCTGGCTGCGCTCCATCCGCAGGCGACCTGCCCTGCCCGTGGCGGCTCTTGCCCTGTCCGTGGCAGCTTCTTGCCCTGCCCACGGTGGCTCCGGCCCGCCCATGGCGGCTTGCCATTCTCAAGGTGGTCTGCCCGCTAGGAGAGGTCCCCGGGAAACGAACCCGGGGCCTCCCATGTGGTATGCTGGCGCCCTATCCACTGGGCTATCGATCCGGCCCCTGTAATATGTATTTAATTATAGGAAAATTAACCTTTCATAGAGTATCAGGCACTAATGTTCACCCCTCTCCTTGTCTTTTCTTACTTTTTTGTTCTTTCCCAAAGCTTTAGATGATTCCTACAGTGAATTTGTAAAGTTATTTTCCACTAATGTTTCTGGCACAGTTGTTGACATGTGTAAAGCGATCTGGTGGGAAACAGATGTGGCTCAAGCAATTGGGCTCCTGTCAACCATATAGGAGGTCCAAGGTTCACTTCCCGGGGCCTCTTGTTGAAAGGTAAGCTGGCCCAAGTGGAGCTGGCTCACACGGAGTACTGGCCCGCACATGAGTGCTGGCCCATACGGAGATCTGGCACAGCAAGATGCCACAACAAAAACAAACACAGAAGAGAGACAATAAGAGATGCAGCAGACCAGGGAGCCGAGGTGGAGCAAGAGATTGAGTGCCTCTCTCCACTTCAGAAGGTCCCATGATCAGTATCAGTTTCCAGTGCCACCTAAAGAGCAGACACAGAACACACAGAGAGCAGACAGTGAGCGTAAAAACAACGAGGGGGGGGGGCAGGAGAGAAATAAATAAATCAATCAATCTTTAAAAATAAAATAAAGCAATCTAGTCCTAGCAGAATACTACCGTACTGGCATGATACTACCACCATGACATTCCTCACATTCAAAATCTCCATGAGATGCAGAAGACACCCACCTCCTGTTGTTTCCCCATCATCTTCATAGTCCTGTGAGAAGGTCTTTTTATCCTTACAATATATTCTGTAAGCATAGATGTTGTGGGTACCATTAACTGTTTTCTTATTCTCACACAATTTTACAAGAACCATTTTCACCTGTTTAGGACAAACTACTGGAGCTAAGTGTGCCTGAAAAGTACTTCTTCAGTCTGTAATAGAAATGCCTTGATCAGTCGAAGGTAATTCTTCTATTTCTGTTTGATTTTCAGTGATCTCAAAATCCAATTCTTTATCTGAATTTTCTGGCTGTCAAACTAGAATGAAATCATCTTCACAGTCAACATTTTCCTCTTCAGTTTTCTTTTTACATCTGGGCCTGGCTCTGTCATCTGAGATTTTTGTATTAAAACATCTCTTAATTTCTCTATCCATAGGTAAAGAAAATTTTCACCAATGTTCTCTCTATATATTTCCTCAAAGTTATACAATAAATCCACACATTCTTGTCCTTCAAGCCAAGGAGCATTCAGTTAATAAAGATTTGGGGCTGTCTCTGGATATTCATTTGGTAGCATCACCTGCAAGCCAAATGTCCATTTGGGGTCATCTTTATTATTGTTAATTATAATACAAAATACTTTCACACAGTCATCAATGACACTCTATTGCTTGCCATATATAGCTGCCATTGCTTCAATTTCCTCATTCTGCCTCTGCTTGCTGCCTGCATGTTCCTCTGTTATATGGCCCTCGGAGCAGGCCAGCGGCTGCTGCCTACCTGGGTTCAGAGAAGAAAGGCCACTTTCAGTGTATTTTTAATCTCATGTATTGTGCCTTTCATTCCTATAAGTTCTGTTATTTTTCTCTGCACATTTTCAAATCATTCTTTATGCTCACCTAGTATCTTCTTTATATCACTTTTCTGTTTAGTCATATTTTCCTTTATCTCATTGATTTAGGAAATTTGTTTGAACATCTTTGATTAATTCCAAATTCTGTATTTCCTCTGACTTTTTAATTTGTTCTTTTGACCAGGCCACATCTTCCTGTATCTTAGTATGGCTTGCAATTTTTTGCTGATGTCTGGATATGCATAGGGTTCTAACTTGCTCTGAGTGGCTCTCTAGTCTGCCTCTGTGCCTGGAGGGACCCAGGCTGTGCTGCCTCTCCCAAGCTGTGCTGGACTGAGTGATGGGGAGGGTTCTGGGCTTACGAGTCCTGGATGGAAATTTCCTATCTGATAATTTTCTCTTTCCTTGATTCAGCATTTGTGGAGTCCTTTTCCAGGCTCTACCATACTCCAGAGGTATAAGCAGTGGAATGTGTCCTTTTATTGGCTAATTCTCTGGGGAGACTTTTTCTTATGTTGCCAGGTTGATGATGTCACCCTTACATAAACATTTTTAAATGCACTCAAATATCCTACTATAATTAATATCCTATATATATAATTTTAACGTAAAATTTTAAATGATTTAATAGTTTTGCTTTTGAAATTATTTTGCCACAAGCAGCTCATTTACTTTTATTTTTTTATTTTTATTTTTTTTAGATTTATTTTTTTAAATTTATATATCCCCCCCTTGCTGCTTGTTCTCACCGTGTTCATTTGCTTTGTGTTCTTCTGTGTCTGCTTGTCTCCCCTGCTGTGGCATCCCGCCAAGTCAGCTCACTGTGCAGCGGCTTGCCTGCTTACTGGCGGCTTGCCTGCTTCGAGGAGGCCCCGGGAACCAAACCCAGGGCCTCCCATGTGGTAAACTAGAGCCCTACCAATTGGGCTACAGCTGGTTCCCTCATTTACTTTATTATCAACTAAAATTTCTCTTCAATCTTTGTGCATGGTTGGAAATTATTAAATGAGATAAATCCAACCTTCATTTTGTTTTCAATGTAATAGAAATTTTATGAGTAGCAAATTGGAAAATTAACAAAGATGTTGGCATGCTTTTTTACTTAAGCTTAGAAGTAATTAAATACTAATTTTAGTTTTTAGTTTTCCTTTGGTATTATTGAGCTAACACATTTTTTTCAGGGTTTGAGTATTTACATGGATTCTTGCAAAGTTCATAAATTCTTTGTGCTTAGATGTGACCCCAGATTTAAGAAAATGGAAGGAACTTGTCTAATAACCATTTTAAGAAATGACTGTGATTGAAACGAGAGAGAAACGGTAGTGCTGGAGTGGGATGTGGGGTTGAAGGGCAGTTTTATGATGTGAGAGACTAGAGTATAGTTAAATGTTGATAGGGCAGATCTAGTATTGAAGGCGAGATTGAAGTTATAGGAAAGAGAGGAGATACTTGAAGAAGTGAATTCCCTGAGAAGGCAAGGTGGGACAGAAGCCAGAGTACACAAAGAGGGATTAGATTAGCCTTTGATGGGAGAAAGGACACTTTCTTCATTGTAATGGGAAGTAGGCAAAGATGGGTGCAGGTGGAGACAGGTTTACAAGGTGTAGAGGTGCAAAGGGGAGGAGTTTCCAGCTGTGGTTTCTACTTCCTTTCTGAGGAAAAAGGCTGAGACAACATTTAAGACCAAACGGAGTTCAAAGGTATACACAGATTGAATGGATTAGAGAAACAGTGTTGCAGGCCCATTTGACCCTAGTGTTTGTGACTTTGTAACTGCCTTTTTTTATGAGAGTTGGGATTCTGCCAGGATGCAAGGGGAGTTTTGAACAATACAGTCTCAGTAGGTAGAAAGCCTTCTTGGCCATTCTTCATGTTACTGTGCTTTCTTCACCTATAAACATATGGAATTGAAAACCTGTGTCTAGGTGAGAATAGAATAGTGAGGCCTAGGCTATTTTATTCACATGAAATAATTTATATTTAATAACCAAGGAAGGAAAAAAAAACAACATTTTCTTCAGACTTAATAGTATGTACTATGTCATGAAAATCTTGGCATGCTCATTACTTTATATTATTCTGTTAGGAATAGAAAACCCCCACAAAAGATAAAAACAAAACAAAACAAAACAAAACAAAACAAAAAAACCACATCTCAGCTCTCCAAATAAGAAAGGAAAACTTATCATTATAATTCTATATCATTATCAGTCTTGGGCATAAAAGAGGGAGGCACGTCATCACAAGGTCGAGAGGTACAGACCAAGACATCTCACAGAACAGCTCCTTTGCGCAGCAACCCTGAGTTGGGTCAGAGTTGGGTCAGACTGTGGAGCCAGATTGCCTAGGTTCAAATCCTAGCTCCTCCTCCTACTAGCTGTGCGATGTTTGGCAAGCTACTTAATTTCTCTGTGCCTATGTCCTGATTGAGGATTAAATGACAATATATATTTCTAGTATATATTAAGGGTTAGCTATTATAATCATTATTCCAGCTCTGGTCAGATCCATGAAGCAGTTTGAGGAGAACGACCTCACCACTAGAGGGCTGGGAAATCAGTGTGGGCTACATCTGGTTATCCTTAACACAAATAACTCTCAGAAGCATTATGCTAAGTGAAATAAGCCAGCCATTCTTTCTTCATAACATTTCAGAAAAGGCAAAAACTATAGGAAAAGAAATCAGATCAGTTATTGCCTGGGGCATCCTTGCGGGGATTGAGAAAAGATATGACAGGATTAAGAGGTAACTACTAAGGAGTAGGGCTTTTTGTTGTTTTGTCTTTTAGTAGGTACTGGGGATTGAACCTAGGACCTCATACCTGCGAAGCAGGTGATCAACCACTGAGCTACATCTTGCTCCCCAATGAGAGTTGATTTTTTTGTTTTTTCATTTGTTTTGTTTTTAGGAGGTAACAGGGATCAAACCTGGGACCTCGTACATGGGAAGCAGGTGTTTAACCACTTGACCTGTATCCACTCCCCTCCCTTGTTTGTTTTTGTTCTTTTCTTTTCGGAGAAATAAAAATGCTCTAATATTGATTGAAGTGATAAATGTACAACTCTGTGATTATACCATTGATTGTACACTTTAGATGGAGTGTATCATTTATGAATGTTTCAATAAAATTGACTAAAATGACAAATATTATATCATTTCACTATTATGAACTAAATGAGCAAACTTATGGAGTTAATACCTAAAATACAGGTCACCAGAAGATAGAATGAGAGTAAAGAATGGAAAACAAGGTTTAATCTGTGCATAATTGGTAAAAAGTTTGTTTGGAAATGAATAAAAATGGTGAAAGCACATCATGGTGTTTGTAATTAGCAGAACTAATATATGGGTATGATAATAGTTGAAAGGGAAAGTCTAAGGTCATGTATATCACTGGAAGGAAAGCTAAAAAAATGAAACATGGGACTGTATAGCACAGCAAAACCTTTTGTAAAAAATCAGTATGGCTTATAGTGGGTACATAAGAATGTTTTTCTTTGAAACAGAACAAATGTACGTTGATGTTACAAGATGTTAATAAAAGGGTGGTACTTGGGCAAAAATACAACCAAAGCAAACTGTGGAAAATAGAATATAGTGATATATTTATAATCTTCCATCAATGGTAAAGAGAAAAAAAGGAAGTATAATAGCTGAAAGAAACTAGACAAAAAGTACTGCAGAGTACGAATATTCTCACTGTCCTGATTTTGTGATAATCAGGGTAGGCTAAACATTCGCTATATAGAAACCATGCATGTGTCCCCAGACCTAGTTTATCTTCTTAGGTCTAGTTTTTAGAATGCTGGTGATGAACTAAGCCCGATTTATTATATGACCATCCTGTATGGGAAGAGACTGTAACTCTAGGTATCTTTGGTCAACCTTAAGAGATATAGCAGGGGGACCGGATGTGGCTCAAATGGTTGGGCGTCTGTCTCCCATATGGAGGGCCCG